>JASDQU010101055.1:326941-355432 GCA_032191745.1 Picea mariana | reverse complement strand
TGCCGAAAATAATCCGAATCAAAGGCGGAGCGCAAGTCGAAGTGGAGATTGTTGTATCTCGAGCCCCTTTTAGGGATTTTTGGGTTGTGGGCTTATGTAACGGGTATGGGGATGTCGTCCCATGGGTTTACCCATGTTTAGGCCCGATTTTGTAATGTATAAATAGATGTCTAGGCGATGTAGGAAAGAGTGTGATACCTTGCTAAGTGCTAGGGCAAGGGATGCATCTATGTGATGCTAGGTGTTAAGTGCAAGTGGTAAGTGTAATTACTTTGTGCATACTAAGTGAGACTTGAAAAGATAAGTTCAAGTGATTGTAAGAGACTGTGAAAGGCTTTGTTTTGTAACTCGAGGAAGGAGGATCTAGCGAAGTGCGCAAATCTCTTGTCCTATGCAGAGTAGGATCTCGTGGCTCTGTGCATGTAGTTGATTGACCGAAGATAATAAAATATAAGAAGCGTTGGTGGGCGTATCCCCAGGCTGGGGGTGAACCACGTATATCCTGTGTTTCTATGCTTTGAGCGATGTATTGATGTGTTACTTGCTTAAGTGCTTTGATATAGATGAATGATAGATAGATTTGTTAATGATTTTTGCTTAATAATATGAATGAATGCTAGATATAACCTATGTGAATGTGATTAGTGCTTTAATAGGCTAGATATGGGTGAAAACAGTGGTGCTCTGTAATTAGGGTTTTATCTGTGAAGTGAAGACTGGTTAAATACTGATCAACTATAACTGCTAAGTGATTTGCTCAGGTGTTGTAATCACAGATCGATGTCCCAGCTAAGGTTGCAGACATCTAAGTCCTACAACCACCCCTGCCTCTACCTTGAGTGAGACTTCATATTCTTCGCATGTGTTGCTGAAAGGGCCGGTAGTTAGAGTTTTTTTGGTGCACTGTTGTAGTGTTGAACCCTGGGTCTGCCCCTGTGCCAACAAATGGTTTCGTTGTCAGGACCTGAAATTGTGATTGCTAGGAATTGAAGAAAAGAAAGATCTATGCATAGATCTGTTGCTTTAGTGCACAACAGTCTACTTATCTTGGGAAGCTTCGTGCTAAGAAGAAAAGTCAGATCTGAATAAAAGAGGTAAGATTTGAAGGCTTTGTGCTTTGTTAAAGGTAAGAACAGTGAAAAGTTTTGATTGAAAAAGGAAAGATAAGTGGAAATTTTTGTTTCAAAAGTATGGATCTAGGTATGTTTGATAATTTTTCTCCTAGCTTAAATAGTAGGGCACAACTAGATGGAAGAAGGTTTGATATGAGTAGATCTGATAAAAATAGTGAAAGGTATGTTATTCCTATGCATAGAAAGAATATTTGGACTAACAAATAGATGTAGGAACCTAGAAAGATTTTTTTCCAGGTTAGCTACTATGATCCTAGTGCGCGGTACAGGAAAGGTTGGGGATCATTTCAAAGAAAGAGAAGATTAACTATTTGTTATAATTGCAGAAGACCGAGACATCTTGCCAAGGAATTCCCTGGTAGAATATCTAGTTGTCTTTGTTGTCAAGCTATGGATCATGAAGTTTTGGATTTCCCTAGAATGATTGCTAAGGTTGAAAGAATGAACATGAGACAAGAAAACCTTGAGGAATATCAAGAAACTAAGACCACGACAGAACCCCAGAAAAAATCAGAGACTATATTACTGGAAATGAAAGAAACCCTGAATGATCACCGAAATATCAACTTATCATAGATCTTCAAAGAAAAAGAGTGCATAGAAACAAGAATAGGAGACTTCGACATAAACTATGTTCTAGATGAGGAAACACAAATGGATATTATGACAGAAAGAACCTGGGAAATTTTAGGAAAGCCTGTTATGATTCCTTCATTAGGAGGAATAGGATTATTTAGAGGAAAGTTGATAACCCTATGTGGAAGACTCACCTAGATAGTTATGAGTGCTCATGGAACTACAACAGAGGAAGATTTTGAGGTTGTTAAATTTATTGAGAACAACGCCCCATTTGCTATGTTATTAGAAAAACCTAGGATTGAGAGAAATCAGACCAGAAGAAAAGAAGAGGAAGTCTTAGAAAAAAAGAAGCAAGAATTAAAAGATTTCATGATTAGGAGGATAGCGCACTTGATTGAAGAAAAAGAGAACAGATCGAAGCTATTTAAAACCAGAAAATTGGATGTCGAAGTTGAAAAAACACAAGAAGATTCACAAAAGAACAGAGCACCTACCTCAGACAGAGAAGAAGTATTTCCCTTGAACCCTATGAAAGAATCTCAATAACGTGAAGTTACTATACCAAAAGGAGATAAGAATCAGAATGGAAAGAGGAATATCGAGACAAATATCACCGGGAAGAAGGCTAGAAAACTCAGTAAGAAGAGAGAAAAGATAGAAAAGTTACAGAAGGTCCCAGAGGGGACTTTGCAGAAGGAAGGTTTGAAAAACTGGAAATTCGTCTATATATCACAACAGCACAACATGGCACTTCACCATGGCAGAGCGATATAGCCATTGAAAGCATTATATCATTAGCCTAACGCCCTGAACAGTTAGAACAACAGTTATGACCAGAAATCTCACCATCGGACTGTTGGGACTGTGTCATAATAGACAGAACTGCATTGATGAAGGCCTCTTGTCCATTGGAGAAGATCTGTTACATTGTTGTCTAAGTATTCCATCGACTGTTTCACCGAGAAAAATTTTGCGAATTGTATCCAAGCCAACAAGAGAACTCATTGCTACCACATTGTGTTTATTAAGATCGACACATGTTCCATTGCTTTGATAATTCATTCATCCACCTGAGTTATCCGATTTATGTCAGACGAGCTCAAGGCCGCAGAGAAAGTCCTCGAAGAATTTCTAATCGACCTTATGGCAGAGACAGTGATGTCCAAAGGAGTTCAAGCTTCATTGACGCGAGGAGCGCAAGCCTCCCCATCAACTGCTCGTGGATCCAGACCATCCCGCATTGCAGATGAGAAAATAACTAAGCATAGAGATGACTTATTGAATGTGAAGATAATCTTGTTTGTTCTGCCCGATTACATCCCGCCTCTAGTCGGAGCGGTGAATCGTGATAGTGTCCCGAGGGACTTCGACTACACAGTCATCATGATGTACCTCCCGAAGGGGATATGCGTAGTCAGACCACATTTGGAGAGGATTCCAACCTTAAAGATCAGTGATTATAATCTAGGGGATTGCAAGACCTACGACATTCTCACGCCTCACAAGTACTTGACTAATATGAAGGGAAAGAGATCGAATATCATTCCCCAGCCATGGACCATGAACATCACGCAGTCCACTATCCTTAATGTCATGAAAATTCCACACTTTGGAAGGCACCAGGATGTTAACGTGTTCGTTAAACTCCTATTGGTGTTCTTCCATGACGGTTATTTATGGTTATACATGCGTATTACCATTGATCTGATGCTAATCCATAGGATCAACAGGTTGAGCATGCAGGGACCCGACCCGTAGGACTTCTACCCAGGGAAGGCTGCAGATCACGCCCTGGCACAAAAGATTAAATATATCTATGGTGATGTAGAGAAGGGGACATGAGGCTACAAGGTAGCCTCCATTCAGAATGGTGCAGTGTGCCTCACTTGCCAATTGATTGTTGGTAAGCTAGTCCGAAAGAAAAAATCCACATAGGTCACAGGGTTTGTGGTTGACCTCGCAGGAAAGTGCGTGGAGGGATTACAGATGAACTGGGTGAAGTACTTAGTCAACCAGCTAGAATTCGATTGCTGTGAAGCTCAGGATCAGGGCTACGAGCTCCACTTTAGCTGGATGTCGATCCTCATCGTGTTTACAGCTTGGGAGATGCTGGAAGGTGCGACCTTCCCAGACATTGATTCATTCGAGCCACTTGTTATGAAGTTCACCATGATTTGGTACTCAAGCGACATGGGAAAACAGTGGAAATCAAAAGCAATATTCCATACCTACTACCTGCAGGTGAAAAGGGCTATCGAATCATTCCCCCAGATGACGCCAAACACTCTGGACAAGTTCAGACCCCTTATGAAGTTTCGTGCAGATAAGAATTTCATATATATCATCGCACGTGCAGATGAGAATAAAGAAGAGCTCCAATCATACTATAAGATGAACGAGGAGGAAATGGAAGAAATCACTAAGGAATGGCATGCAAAGTTCCTTATACCAGTCGCTAAGGTAGAATTGTCCAACCCAAACCTCATTGGAAGCCTGATAGTTACCCGCGAGGAGTATAATGCACCCAGTAGTAGAAGAAGGAAAAAGAAAGAATATGTACAAGAACTGAGCAGTGCCTCAGAAGAGACTACCTCAAATTCACCTAGCAGAGGAGGAGGTGATGAAGTGGACAAGGAGAATAAGAAGAATATAAGCAGGAGCAAGGTGAAGTAACCCCTCCACGGAACCCCCTTGATGATGCAGATCCATCGAAGAAAAGGAAGGTTTCCCCTATGAAACCTACCTCACAGAAGAAATCCAAAGAAAGCAAGCCGAAGCTTCAGACTATACTCACTATCGATGACTTCAATTTCATCATCGTAGCTGTATCAGATGCTTCACAGAACATTTTGCAGAACAACAAAGCCAAGCAAGAAGCCTTGTATGAAAAAATTGTGACAGAGATGAGAGGGGTGCAACAGGCCCTTCACTCTAGATGTGAAGTGTCCACTGCACCCCCACCATCAGAAGAACCAGAGTTGGGAGATGAGCCTTCCCAACTCCGTAGATTAGTGGATGTGACCAAAGCCGACCTTCGTCAATCACAAGAAGAGAAAGAATAGGCCATAGTGGACCTAAAGAAAGAATAAGAATAAATAGTAGAGCAACGTCGGGTTGCACAAAAGGAGAAAGAGGACCTTCAAGCCAAGTATGAAGAAGAGAGAGAGTAGGCCAAGAAAGAAAAAGAATAGTTTCTCACAGAACAACTGGGAGTCAAAGAAGCAGTCGACAGAGCATTTTTCTCTATGACAGACTTAGAGACAAAGGCAGAAGACCGAGTGGAGCATCAAGTAGCACAGCTCGCAGAAGCTATCCAATAGCTACAACAAAGAATAGAAGACTTAGAGCTTCTAACAGTGCCCATCACTCTGCCAGATGTACGAGATCAAGGAGAAGCAACAACTCAAAGTGCAGTTGAAACAATCAAGGCCCTCGCCATGGAATGTAAACAACTAATTGATCACAGTGCCCAGACTTATGAGCGACTCACTGAGGATTCTAAATTAAAGACACTGGAGTCACAGCTCTAGGAGGAAAAGAAACAAGAATAAATAGTGTAGGCACAGTTGAAGCCCCTATCAACAGTCGAAAGGATGAAGCGATCCCAAGAACAACACAATGCCCAACAGCAGGTCGACACCAATCAAAGAAGAGTAATGGAAGTGACTCAGAGACTTCAACCAATTCAGGACAAGGCTTGCCAACTATTTGTAGAGATTTAAGGTCGAGGAACAGAACTGGAGAAAGTCGTCACTGTAGTTGAACAATGCTTAGAGGGACCTGTCAAAGAAGCAGTAATCCAAGTGTTCATCAAACAAGAGGTCGTGGCACAACAACAGGTCAAAGCAGCTCGAGCCAAGATCGAGGATTTCGAAGCAAAGCTACCCAGACCAAAGTGACTCGGGACGAGTCACAGGGGAGTCTTGGGGGTCTGTTGGCCCTTGACCAAGTTTTGAGGATCCTTGGTCAGGTTTGACCTACTTTTGGGACTTTTATAGGTTGTCAAAGGCAGAGCGCAAGTCAAAGTGGAGATCGTGGGATCTCGGCCCCTTTTTAGGGATTTTTGGGTTGTGGGCTTATGTAACAGGTATGGGGATGTCGGCCCATGGGTTTACCCATGTTTAGGTTCAATTTTGTAATGTATAAATAGATGTCTAGGCGATGTAGAAAGGAGCGTGATAACTTGCTAAGTGCTAGGGAAAGGGATGCATCTACATGATGTTAGGTGCTAAGTGAAAGTGGTAAGTGTAATTGCTTTGTGCATACTGAGTGAGACTTGCAGAGCTAAGTGCAAGTGATTGTAAGAGACTGTGAAAGGTTTTGTGTTGTAACTCAGGGAAGGAGGATCTAGCGAAGTGCGCAGATCTCCTGTCCTATGAAGAGTAGGATCTCGTGGCTCTATGCATGTAGTTGATTGACTGAAGATAATAAAAGAGAAGAAGCTTTGGTGGACGTAGCCCTAGGCTGGGGGTAAACCACATATATCATGTGTTGCTATGCTTTGAGCGATGTATTGATGTGTTTATTTCTTACCTGCTTAAGTGATTTGATATAGATGAATGATAGGTAGATCTATTAATGCTTTGTTCTTAATAATATGGATGAATGCTATATATAACCTATGTGAATGTGCTTAGATCTTGAATAGGCTAGATCTGGGTGAAAACTACGATGCTTTGTAACTATGGTTTTATCTGCGAAGTGAAGACTGGTTAAATAATGATGAAATATAACTGCTAAGTGCTTTGCTAAGGTGTTGTAATCAAATATCGGTGTCCCAGTTAAGGTTGTAGACATCTGAATCCCGCAACCACCCCTGCCTCTACCTCGGGTGAGACTTCATCTTCTTCACAGGTGTTGCTAAAAGGGCTAGTAGTTAGGGTTTTTTTGGTGCGTTGTTGTAGCGTTGAAACCTGGTTCTTCCCCTGTTCCAAAAGGAGGTGTTGGTGTCTCATTCCCAAGCTAGGGGGACAGCCCCCCTGGACCCCACATGGGGGGTAAACCCCCCTGCACTCCCTTGCATGGAGGAGTGTACATTCTTCCGGTGTGTAAAGTATTCATGGGTTATAACCACGACTGAAAACAAAGACCTCTAAATCAGGAAGATAATCAAGCTCCACAACCAATAGGCTATCGAGCTATGTTAAATACTAGGCCACTAGGAGGTCAAGGGGTTCCATTCCTTTGCATTGTATCTTGTTCCATATTTGAGAAAAAAATAAGATAGTGGTATTATATGAGCATAAAAAAGGAGGAGATATTTTGTAGCATCCATACAGGCCACAGGTCAAAGGAAATTCCATAGAGAGTGTCTCGTACTTGCATAATTTCTATACTAGATAAAAGAGAGCAAAGTAGTGTCACCTTCTAGTTGGGTTTTCTCTCATATTGGGTTTCCCAAGTCATATCTTGTGTTTATTTGTAGATGGTGTGATTTTGTTTTATTGTTCTCTATTTTCCACATTTTATCTACTTCATGCATAAGAAAAAAATCAGTAACTAAATATTCTAGAGATCTCAAGGAAAAATAACCTTAATAGTAGATATTTTCAATATTTCATTATATTTATTGTCATGAACTGTTATGGTGGAATATCCATCATAGTTTACATATCAGTGGAACCCTTGGTACTTATAGAAAGCTAACTCTTGAATGGCATGGAGTAGCGTGGCACCCTCAATATTGGTTATAGTTGTTAAGTATACATGAAAATATGGTTGATTTAGCATATGTATTTTATTTAGTTTGAGAAAAGTTAAAATGCATGATTGATTGATTTATTTAGTATATAGGTTAGTACATTTCATGCAAAGAGAAATAAAATAGTTAATTAAAAGCCATTAGAAGAATAAATTCAATCTAGAATGTGCATGAAATACAAAAAAATAATAATTTTAATTAACTAAAAACTAATGACTAGTGCACCTATGAATCAAGGAGAAGAATGACAAACTATGAATTGAAATTCAAATAAAAGCGTGGGAAAAGAAAAGATGGATTGAGAGATATTAGTGATGGTTAATAATTAACAAGAGTAGTAACTACTTGTGCACCCACTCAAATAGGAAAAGAGGAGAAGATCAACATAACATCTAGGAGTCAAAATAGGAGATGTAGTAGTTGGATGAAGATTATTCACTACTTAATATTTTCAAATAAGGAACTACTTGTGCATGTGAGTGATACATGAGTGGGTGAATAATAGGTAATCAATATAATATAAAATTTCATTTGTGCATGAAATGGATATGTGTCTTGAGTCACAAAGCTTATAAAAGGAGGGGTTGAGTTAGAGATCATATTTTTTTCACACTAATGTTGGATGCTTGACATAATACTTAATTTTCTATTGAGGTGGGGATTTCCTCTTAATATTAATAGCTTAACTCTTTTCTCATTTTGCTAGATCGATACCTTTCATACAACCCCCATGTAACCTGAGGATCCTTGGGTAAAGAGAGTACCCATTGGAGTTGGTAGGTTGGTCAATTTATGGACTATAGATAGGAAAAGTAGATGCAAAAGGAATTCAAGCTCATCATTCAAATATCAAAAAGTTGAAAAGTGTTTAGTAATATTTCTTAAAGTTTTTTTTTTTTAATATGAAATATTTGTTATCTATTGAATGAAGAAATCCTAAGTTCAATGTCAAAAACTCATGATTATACACCTTTCAAATGGTTAATATTATTTATTTATTTTGAGAATTTTTATATGTGGTTTTTTGTAATCAACTAAATGTGCAATCAAGTGCATTTTTATTGTTTAGTGAAATAAAAAATAAAGAAAAAATATAGTATGTAATAAGAATGAATCGAATGAATTCATTTCCCAATTATGTAAATTTTCCATATATTATGTGGTTTTCAAAACATTTTTTTATGACATATATAAGAATTTATTAGACTCCATGAATGAGCCTAATAATTAAGAACATGTGTTTCCTCTTTAGAAGTCAGATATGCAAATCTAAAATGAAGGGGGTCATAGTTGATTGAAAATGAAAATCAATACTATATATTGATTAGCTAAATTTTTTTCCATATTATTCATTTATATGGAACAATAAAACTACTAATATTAATTAATTATACTATTAGTTAAAGTTATTTCAATTTTATTTCAATTGGACTCAATTTTGTATATTGTGTTGTACTAATAATATTATGGTTGATTAAAACCATTTGTTGAAACGCACATAGTATATAATGTGGGTATAACAATTAAGTGTTGAACACATTGTTTTATTTCTATATATGAAATCACAATAACAGATTATACGACACAATAATGAGTGAATAGACTCATTTCCCAATATGTAATTTTTTTACAAATTACATTGCTATTATATCCATTGAACTTTGTGTTTTATATCGTGTTGGCACCAATAAAGCCATGAAAATTTTTCAATTTTAGTTGAATTTGTACCCCATGGACACCTTAGTGACATTACCTTGGCATTAATGGATCCATGGTGATTTGCATTAAAGCCAAAATTGCATCCATTAAACCCTATACGGTATATAGTATATTGAATGGATGGTATATAGTGTATTGAATGGACACTATAGATCCATAGCATATTGCATTAGTTGTAATATTTATATTTGAAGTTGATTTCATTTCTATTGAAATATGTATAATACATTTCAGTAACAATTATATATTTATTGAGTTAAACACATTTGCACTAATAGTTAGAGTGTTAAGTGAAATGATTTCATTTCATTTTGCATTGATATTATATATTTTTAATTGAATTGTTTTTTGGAATTGATGATATATATTGATAAAAGAAATTATTTGATTGTGAATTGATATTAACATTGTTAATTAAAAAAAAAAAATGGGATCAATATGATGTATTAGTATTAGAATTTGTTATTATTAGTTCAAGCCCATAGGATTCTAGCAATCTATTCATGGTTGAATATCAATTAATTTGAGTTTGACTACTAATATTTTCTAATTATACATGAAACATAATAATTATTTTCGTAATATTTAAATTGCTTTTTTATAAACAATTCTATTGGTGAATAAGTTCATAGTCTTATTGTAGCATAGCTCTTAGATAATGTAATTTAACCTAAGTTTTGAACATGTTCAAAGTCTTATTGAATTACATTCTTAGATAACCTATACTTTATGCACATAATCATTTTGTCACAATGTTGCATTCCCTAAAGTCTTTAGGGAGCGCTACTTATGTCAAGGCTTTAAAGTAATATGAAAAATGATCATTTTTCTTTGAAAGTATTAACTGTATGCCTCCACTTCCTTGACTGTGGTTCACCTCCTCTCAACCAAATCAAATTTTCATATTCAAATTATCATTGAAACCATATTGGAGTTATGCAACTCTCCTATACAACTATTGTTGAAATCATACTGGAGCTATGCAATTATATTGTACAACTATAAGTCATTCAGTTAGTCATTCAATCAAAGATTTGGTTTTCTTTACTCTATATAAAAAAACTTACTCTATATATAAAAAAAAAAAATGGATTTAGCTTACCAAACTCTATATGAATTTACCTTACCAAACTCTATATGGAAAAACTGAATTTATCTTAGCAATCAAAGTTGAGTTGCTTGCTCTATCTTTTGCTTTAGATACTATGAGTATCTTTGTAACGTCCATGTCTCCATACTCAAGTACATAAATAAACTCATTTTTTAACAGCTTGAATGAACCTACATCAACCCATTTACTTCAAATAGAACAAGCAAATTGATTTTCGTCATCAGTTTTTTTATAACTATCTGTACCATTCAAAATAGATCATATCACTATGGAGATAAAACATGGCATTATATTTTTTTATTTTACAACCAAGCCATGGGTAGAACTCACATGAGAAAGAAACACAAGTATGGTAATGGACTATACTTTCTCAAATTCTCAAAAGATCATATGGAGTGGACGGTATAAGATTTTTAGAATACCAAGGTGGGTTGTACAGTCTCCGTAGGCTTCTAGCAACAATCAATTAACAAAATAAGACTTCTCCATGCAATTCCACACTTTAGGCCTTGCAGTCTGGAAAATTCATTAGTCCTATTATGCAGATTAGATCAACAAGAAGAGTCAACACCCCAAAAATGGTTATTACTCAAATTATTTGGTGAGTTTTTCCAAAAACAAAAGTCTAAACTCAATAATTTTAATTACAAACGAATTTAAAGGAAATTAATTTTATCACATAATTTATTAGTCCTATTATGCCGATTAGATCAACAAGAAGAGTCAACACCCAAAATAATGGTTATTACTCAAATTATTTGGTGAGTTTTTCCAAAAACAAAAATCTAAACTTAGTAATTTCAATTACAAATGAATTTAAAGGAAATTAATTTTATCACATATATATACATCTTAAGAAAGAAAATTTGTAAAAAAAAATAAAATTTTTCCTTCTTCTCAATTAATATTTTAAGAACAAAACAATTTTAAGTTTTTATTGTATTTTAGATTCTATTATTTGATGAATAGAGTTTGAAATTATATATATATAGTTCAACCCAGAAAAACTAAAGTGTTCTACAATCCTTGTGGCCTTTACTCTTAGTATAAGAATCAAATTCGAATACCAATACACCTATGTAACTGATGTCACAACTAATTTCACATAGCCAACTTTTAAAACTTATCCAAACTAATTACTTTGTACTTTGTAAATCTTCATTGTACACTTTTTTTTTTCTACAGGGAAGTTTCTCGTTTATATTCAACAGTATATAAAGTATTTACAGAGCAGCATTACAATCCATCTTGGAGACTCAGCAAGGTTCAACCACAAAACCTCCTCCCATCTCTTGGAGAAAAATACGCTTGTCTTACCATCTGAGCTGTCTCACGGGACTAAATCTTCATTGTACACTTGAAGCTTCACGTTTACAATATAAAATTTTATCAATTACAAAATGGTGCAGTCTTAAAGTAGGATCACTCAAGTCGTGAATCTTTACTTTTGGTTGGTAAAACTGATTGTCCATTATTTAAAATGGCCATGCTGTCAGAAGAAAAGATAAAGTTTATAATTTTCCAGCCTACCAATTTGCTTTGGATCTATCGTATCCTTTAGCGTCGTCTTTATTTTTTTTTATAATTAAATTAATATTATTATTTCATAACTTTATATATATTTATAGATATATGATTGTGTCTAATATATCAAAATATATATACAATTTTATAATTTATTAAGAAATAATATATCAAAATATATATACAATTTTATAATTTATTAAGAAATTATAAATTTGATCGAAATAAAAAGATCCCAGTTCTATTTAGAACAAACTTAGAAGAAACTAATTTAACAAAAAAACTGAAGGGTCATGGGTATCAATCATCTTCCGATTTATTAAAAAATGGTCATTTGAAATATATTTTATAGTTTTTAATATAAAATATATTTCATATATTTTATATTGTAGACCCAATCTACCTCTTTCATATATGTTGGCCCGATTTCACAATTTGGAAACTTTCCTATCCCTAGCCACCACTTCCATTTCATTCGTTAAGGCTTACATTAATATATGGGAGATATCTAACCACTCCCGAAATTCTTCTAGCATATTCACTGCATTAAAACCCTAAACTAATATGACGTTGTTGACTAACTAATTATATCCATTAAATGTGGGTTTACATACATAAGAGGTTTAATTTGAATCATATAGATAGGACCAGATCCTCCATACTAGAAAAAAATCCATATTGATAAACTACTTTCTTGAATAAGCCAAGTAATTTATGAAAACAAACCTTATCCTTCTAGAAGCATTAAAATCCAAACTTAAATAAAGGGAACCCACTTGTTTTGGTAAACTACTTTAACCTTATCCTTCTAGAAGCATTAAAATCCAAACTTAAATAAAGGGAACCCACTTGTTTTGGTAAACTACTTTGACTCTCTAGAGCTCAAATTTACAAGTTTGATTTGGGAAGAGATGCCCATGCATGAGACTCCCATGGTACAAAGGTTTCACAAACTCTTGTCCATGAGTTTCCAACACTCTTGTCATGCCCTTGTTGCTTCTGTCATGTCCACCTGAATCCCATACTTTTCTTTGTTGTTGTCCACTTGCTTGATTGCATTGTTGCTTTTATGTTATATCAAGTCTTTTGATGTCCTCTACAAAACATATTCCTTCCCAGGTACTTTGAGCTTCATTTCATTTAACATTCCCTTGGTAATACCTTGATGTGTGACAGCTACAAAATCTCTTCCATCTCCATACTCATGTAGCTTCTTTATGAAAGGATGTGTGTTTTCATATTTAAAACTCATATCTCTATCTGTATCTTCTTTGTTGTCTACTACAATGTGTATTCCTCACAAATTTTGGGCTTTGGTAGCCATTTCTCCAAAATCTCTAACTCCTCATCATAATCTATGGGAATTCCATCTGAATGTTGTCCTTCAATTTCTTTGTTCTCCTAATGATTGTCTTCATGGGCTAATCTCATCTTTTTGTGTTTGTAAACCCATGATATGTCTTCCTCAAACATGCATAAATAAATTTCTCTAATAACTTAACAAAATTCAGGAGTGTTACCGCTATGATACCAATTGATAGAGACTAGATACTTCTATTTCCTCCATGTTTTAAACAAAGCTCTAATTCTTCAATTCTTTGCAATCATAAGTTATATTTCCTGTATGTAGCTGAAACTAAACACCAAAGTTAAAGGAATCATTGAATGTTGCAGGAATGCATCATTGTGCTCTCTGATAATTTTCCTCTTCGCGCAAATACAAAAACACTCTGATACCAATTGATGGGGACAAGGCCATCGAATATCCCTTTAGGAATTTTAAGAATTGCTCCTTCTAAGACAAAAACTATATGCAACCAGATCAACCTTAACTCTCTTATCCTTTATTAAACTTGTTGGAATCAATGCTATCGGATCCCAATATACAAGAAAACATTGATCTGCACACAATATTGTTGATGTTTGGACAACATCAGGAAGACATTCTCTTAGAATAATAATTAATAATATGATTATTGATTATTAAATATCATATATAATAAAGTAAATTATAATAATAAATAGTTATTGATTATTCAAGGGACACATCCTTTCATGGATGGTCACCATTTGTTCCCTATATATGGAATACTCATCATTGTAATAATATATCGATCATATCTCATATGAAGAAAAACAACATGGTATCAGAGCAGGACTGGGCTTGACTCCCTCACGAGAGGGCCCAAGAAAATGAGAGACTTGTTGTCCAGACCTAGCCTATTAGATACAAGTATCTTGGAAGGGATTATGCTAACTTTTTAGTGGATCGATGTCTGATTGAAGCTAGTATTAAGGTCAATCGGATCGTATAGAAAATTGAAAAACAATTTGAAGTGTTGATCTATTAAATGATCTACGATGAAGGAGTGTGGACACTTGTTCATTTTTGGTTGCATTGCGGCCCCGCTTCTCTATTTTTGTCAAAAGATTTGGACCCCACCTGAAATTGAGGTTTCGGTGCGAGGTTACGTGTGTTCGAGTTTGAGGTTCTAGAACATTTGTTTATGGTTCCAATTGGTGGTTCCCGTGATGGTGCATTGAGGTTCCATTTGGCACAACTTTTGGACTGCATCTCGCAATACCACGACGACTTCCATCGATTGAAACAATCACCAAGTGGGTTTGGACCTAGACATTGAGGTAGACAAAGGGGAAGAACTCAGTCTCAGTGTCATCGTGTGGCTCTAGGTTGTTAGTGCCAAAGATGATGGGAAAATCACATTCCATGCAAACGATATTGGGTGTAGAACCTATGTACAATGCCCAGTACTACTTTTTGGAAATGAAGCTAAATAATGCCCTTACCCCAACTTCATAAGGTCACTGGGTTAATGGCGCCACGTATGTATATGTGAAAGCACCAACAATTGGCTTGGTCGGGTTCCTTTTGCATCAAAGGGATATTCAATATTTTTTTTAAAAGAAAAGATCCTCCTAAAGCAATTTCCAATGTAATTTGAAGTTTCCAGATTCAGGTAATGTAGCCATTGGAGCTCATGATAACCATGAGAAAGGAGAAGCAAGCATGACCTACTCCTTTTAACAATGCGAACGAAGATATTGGACTATTCTAAGATGCACCAAGATCATATGTGACAAGAGGGACAACTTGCAAATTGCAGCGTAGTGTGATCACTAGACCCTGAATTGACTAAGGAATATCATTGATGTATTCCATAGTTATTTGGAATGTAACTATTGACAGACCATGTGAAATGGCGGATGCTTCTATTGTATAAGACGATGTTGTAGACTAAGGAACTATGCACATACGATCTAGGTACAAAAGTGGGAGTTATGAAGTCACTGACCTCTGATCGTGATTGTGGTTCTCTTCTACTTGTATATATTATTTTTGAGATTCAGGATACTATCTATAGTGTGTACATCTCCCGCCAAGAAGTTTGTCTCACTTCATTGTAGTTTAGTCTCTGCATATGAATAAGAAGAGAGAGCTTTCCACAAAGTATGTGAAGAAGGCCATTCGAACTTGATTATAGTGTGATCTAGATCTCTATTGACACATGATCCTTGGGTTCCTTTGAAAATATGTTGGTGCAATAGGCGCCTTGATCTTCTGGGAGTCGACCACTTTAAAAGTGCATAACCCATATGCCATGAATGTCGACTTGGTTGTTTTGTAATTTCCCAGAAAGGAAAATGCTTGTGGGTGATTTAGGATGCCATATGGAGACTAATGGAGGAAGAGCTACTTTTATTGTCAAAGGGAGCAGAGACAGAGGAGTAATATCCATCTCTAGAGGGAGTGTTGATGTTTTTAGCTTCCTAAGACATTGATTTCATGAGGAAACCTCAATATGTCTTGTGAGACATTGGTTCCATGAGGGAACCTCGATATGTATTAGAAATTGGTTTCACGAGGAAACCTCTATATGTCAAATATGGTCCAAGATAACTTATCTTGATCAGCCCCAAGGGACTAACCACCCCTTGTAGGATAAAATAGATCAAGTCTTGTGCATATAAACTACATCCATGACTGCAGTGTATGTTCAGAACATAATTCCTCATAATATTTTGAGTAACATGACTCTTGAGGAGGCCTTCACCGTAGTTAATCTTGAGGTTGGACACTTTAGGATATTTTGGGTGTCCAACATACATTCATGTACACAAGGAGAAAAGGACCAAGCTATACCCTTCAGGAAGAAAGAGTACATTTGTAGGGTACAATGAGTCTTCGAAGGCATACTAGATATACATCCTTGGTCAGAGACAAATTGAGGTGAGAAGAGATGTTACCTTTGAGGATTTACCCTTCAAGAGATCTAGAGGATATCACATGGATATTAATAGTGAGACATAGGAAGAGATGGTGCCTTCTCCCCCTCACCCTCCAAAAATTCAGAGGGAAACAATTGAGCCTATTGATCCAATTGATCTTATTGATCTTGTAGCTCCAATTGATGTTCCTATAGGTATTGCAGTAGGTAATAAGAGACCTACATGGGATCGTTAGAATCTACAGGAGGCAGAAGGACGTGCAGATCCTTGTGGTACCTTTCGAGAGAGAAAGAGACCTCAGAGATATTCATGCTATGCCACAACTATGAGCCACATCATTGATTCTGAGCCTTCCTGTTATGAGGAGGAAACTAGTCATCCAATATGTAGAGATTGCATGATGGAGTAGTATCAGTCCATCATGAAGAATGATGTGTGGGATATTGTTTCGAGACTTTAGGGGAAGTTTGCAATGCCTTCCAAATGGATCTACAAGATCAAACACATAGTTTACGAGAGTATCGAGAGGCACAAAATGATATTTGTTGCTAGAGTATTCTCTCAGGTGGAGGGAATAGATTATGAGGAGACTAAATCAACAACCTCAATCTTGGTATGCAAGGATTGATGGACACCTGGTGATTTTTGGGCTTCAACAAAAGTGTTGTTGATCCCATCCCGCACTAAAATACTATTAATGGTGAGTCCCTGATTTTGGTCCTCTACTTTGATGATTTATTCCTCACCGATACAGAGAGCCTTATTGTTGAATGAAAGTATGCATTGGCATCTAACTTTGAGAAGAAGGGCCTTGGTATGATGCACTAATTCTTGGGACTAGAGGTGTGGTAGAGAATTGATGAGATCTTCATGAGTCAGGGGAAGTACAATATTGATATATTGAAGAAGTTTGTGTTGGAGTTACTTCACACACACCTAGGATTTATTTTTCCTAAGGTTTTTCCTTGTTTATTAGTCTTAATTAGTCATTATCTAGTCTCCTATATTTTAGAGGAGAATATTCCACCTGGAGAATATTCTTTTTCAGTTGACACTTCAGTTTGACTAGTTGAGTTGAGTTTAGATGTTGCATTGGTTTTGTCACCATGCAACATTGGGATCATCACCAGCTAATGCACACTTGCCTTGGGATCATCACCATATTGGTGCATTACCCTTGATTTCCTAAGTCAACTCCTCACTACTCTATGTTCAGTCAGTTAACTAAAGACTAATTGACTAGTTAACTCAACTAGGTGGCAGTTCAATCCTGTAACTTCCTAAGAGACTAGACTAGGTGGAATTTCACTCCCATAACTGTTTGTGTCTGTCCATATCACTCTATACCACCACTTTGGCACATTGGTTCTCCTCCATTGCACACTCATTGAGTTATACAGAGTATATCATGTGTAAATTATTCATTATTCAAACGGTTAATGAGAATTCTTTCATTCTTTCTCTCCTTCTTCTTCTTTCTCAAATTCTCTCTGCAAATGTGTGTATTATTGTTTAGCTAGATCCATTTTGTGCAGGTTCAACACATTTACATGGTATTAGATCTGACGGACTGCTAAGAAAAAACTACACCAAAATTTTTTGCAAGTACAAAAGATTGAAGACAGCGGAAAGATGGATTTCCAAAATGAATTCATTCTTACACCTTACAACTATTTTTCATGGATGGAGAAAATAACCATACATCTCTGAACCAGAGGGTTGTACAGGTTAACCTTGAATACATATATAGAACCGACATCAGCCATAGAAAAATCCAAGTATTTAAATCGCATGGATGAAGCACTCAGAACAATTTGCAGTCTTATTTCTCCCGTCTCCTTTTTCACATTTCTTCCTGTAAGAATCCCAATGAAGCCTGGACCACCTTGGAAGGTCTCTTTGGCAAGCAATATGAGATGAGGGGACACATTTTGGAGGTGTATCTGCTCACATTGGATCCAAAAATCTTCGAAAATATCCAATATTTCTTTACAAAATTCAAGGATTTACTGTCACAACTCAAAGCTTGGGGGGTTAATAAATCGAAGGAGGAGAAACAAATGGTTCTCACCATTCTCTCCAATATTGGCCCTGAATTCTCTGTATTCGTATCCACATTCCATTATGTCAAATTCACCTCTAGATCCACCTGGAAGATGCCTTCTCTTGAAGACTTTATCGAATCCCTGACACAAGAGAAAACCAATCTCATCGAACAATCGAAGGCCCAAGGGCACATGCACTCACTGTGAAATATGGCAGCCACAAATATCATAAATCTAAAGATAAAGATAAACGAAAATCTCATGCACATTCGAAGAAGGAAGGGTACACAAAACCCTTCACCGATGCCTTCGGATCCAAAGGGGAAAAGGGAAGAAAAGGGGAGAAATGCATGTATTGTCACAAAGGATTCCATTCAGAATCCACATGCATGCAAAAAAAAATAGATCTGATGTCTCAAATACTTTAGAAAAACAACCTTGGAGATTGCATCCTCGAGGGTTACAAGAAGAAGAAGCCAGAAGATCTGAATTCCAAGAAAGGAAATTCTAGCCATGCTTTGATTTCCATCAACTCCTCTCTCGATGCTTGGATAATAGATTCAAGAGCATCACATCACATGGCTGCCTCAAAAGAATTATATTATTCTTTGGATGCATGAAAAGGTCCTCCTATTCTGATGGGGGACAACTCTTCTGTCAAAGTCACTGGCAAAGGAAGGATTGAACTCAGCAATAGAAGCTTCCAGAATGTGCTGCATGTTCCCAAACTTTTTGTCAACCTTCTCTTCGTGTATCAGATGATGAATTCCGGCACCAGAAAGAAAGTCATATTCACACCAAATTTTGTGGACATCTATGAAATGCAAACCAACTCCAGGGTTGCTACCGGTGAGGTAAATCATCAGTCTAGATTGTATACTTTTTCTGAATTCATTGAACCTGATTCTGCTTTACTGCATACTCATGCTAATGAAAGTAGTAGGATATGGCATGAAAGGTTTGGAAATTTGAATTTCAGATACATGCAACAACTTAGCAAGCAAATATTGGTTGATTTTCTACCAGACATCCATTTCTCCAAGGGAGTATGTGAGGGATGTGTTCTCGGAAAACACCCTCAAGAGAAATTCGACAAAGGAAAGTCTCAGCGAGCTTCCGCACCTTTAGATCTGATCCACGATGACCTCATGGGTCCTTTTCCACATCCATCGATCAACAAAGCAAGGTTGGTTCTCATTTTTGTTGATGATTTCTCACGTTTTACATGGATCTACTATCTCAGGCAAAAATCCAAGGTCTTTCAACACCTCAAATATTTCAAAGCCTTGGTTGAGACAAAGTATGGAAAGAAGATCAAAGTCCTCTGAACTGATAACAGGGGAGATTATGTGAATCACGAGATCCAAAATATTTTCCATGAGGCAGGGATTTAGTTGTAGCATACAGTTCCCTATACTCCACAACAAAACAGAGTTGTTGCGGAAAAACAGATCTCTAAAGGAGATGGCATCTTACTTGTTGCATGTAAAGTCACTACCATAGAGACTATGGGCCAGAGAACTTAATTGTCCAACATACATACAAAACAGATCTCCCCATAGAACTGTCAAGGATAAGACCCCCTATGACACTTGGAGCGGCCTCAAACCGAAAGTGACCCACTTTCACATTTTTGGTTCATGTGCATGGGCCCAGATTCCCTCTAAAAAGAGGAAGGCACTTGATCCACAGAGCACTGAGTGAATTTTTGTTGGATGCCCCGATGGTGTGAAGGGATATATGATTATTGATCTTTCCTTAGACCGGCTCATCATTGAGCGTAGTGTCCAATTCGAGGAAAGTGTCTTGCATGTGCCTCAACAGTCGCATGCAAACACCTTCATTATGCACATGTCGACTCGTCTTCAGATCAGAGTTCTGATTCATAGGACTCAGATGATTTAGATTCAGAGTAAGTACACTCGGATGCAGAGTCAGAGCATCCAGATGTAGTTGCAGAGCTAGAGAAGAGGCCCAAGTGGGCACAGACTACTCTTCAGGATGCAGGGGATATCGTTAGTGATCCAGCCGATACGAGGAGGACTCGATCTGATTTCGAGGAGCCTCCTGCTGCACTAACTGCAAATGAACCATTTCCCTCGAGGCATATTTTATTGGTTCAGTATTCAGATCCACAGTCTTATGGAGAGGTTGTTGGAAATCCCTTTTGGGAATCCACCATGCAGGAGGAGTAAAACTCCCTCCTCGAGAACTAGACTTGGGATCTGGTTCCCCTTCCTTCTAGGAGGAAACTTGTCAGAAGTAGGCTCCGAGGGCATGGTATGCCAAGATGGATTCCTACTTGTTGTCACAGAAATTTGCACATTGTAAATCAGACCCAAATCTCTACATGCTCACGACGGTCGATTCAATTCTACTCTTAGTTTTGTATGTTGATGATTTGTTGATCATTACTTGCTCAACTTCAATGATTGTTGCAGTTAAGAGGATTCTACATGACAGTTTTTTGATGACAAACATGGGTCCACTACACTTCTTCCTTGGACTAGAGATCAGTCAGGATGCATCAAGCATCAAACTATCTCAAGATAAGTGTGCATGAGATCTCCTTGAGATATTTCACATAACAGATTGCAAGTCTTCTCCGACTCCTTTCCTATCAGGAGTCAAACTTGAGGATGGCAGGGAGACTCCACTAGTTGACAACACACTGTACAGACATCTAGTGGGGAGCTTGTTGTATCTCACACACTCTATACAAGACCTCTCATATGCAGTTGGTGCAGTTTCCAGGTTCATGTAGGATCCGCATGAGCTACATTGGAAGGTTGCAAAGTGTATCCTTCGATACGTATAGGGAACCATCACCTTTGGGATTCATTATGCAACAGGTTCTACATTATATCTCATCGGGTTTACTGATTCTGACTAGGCTGGAGACAACATTGATCACAAGTCCACATCTGGTTACTCACTCAGTCTTGGTTCCAGGACTATCTGTTGGTCGAGCAAGAAGAAATTTTCCATTGCTCTATCTTCAGCTGAGGCATAGTACAGAGGGGCAGTTAGCATAACCATCTAGGCTATGTGGCTACAACATTTTCTCATTGAGTTGGGCATTCAGTTTCATCGGTCGATCATCATCCGGTGTGACAACTAGAGCACTCTGAAGTTATGCAAAGATCCAGTTTAGAGGCAGCGGATGAAGCACATCGAGATCCACATGCACTACATCCAGGACATAGTACACAAGGGTATCATCGACTTACAGTTTTGTCCTTCAGCAGAATAGACAACATAAATCTTCACCAAGACCTTCACTGAGCAGAAGTTCCATTCTCTACGAAGTCGTCTTGGAGTGAAGGACATAATTTCCTAGCAACTGTAGTTCTTATTTTTACATACATTGTACCTTGAGGGGGGGGGCTTCCCATGAGGTTTTCCCTCTTTCCTCACTTTATTTTCAATGTATCTTTTGTATTTGGGTACCTAACATGGCCTTGTTGCCAGGACCCATTCTTTATTTTCACCATAGTGATGTTCAGGGGGGTGTTGGAGTTTCTTCAAACACACCTAGGATTTATTTTTCCTAAGGTTTGTCCTTGTTTATTAGTCATAATTAGTCATTATCCAGTCTCCTATATTTTAGGGGAGGATATTCCACCTAGAGGATATTCTCTTTCAGTTGACACTTCAATTTGACTAGTTGAGTTGAGTTTAGATGTTGCATTGGTTTTGTCACCATGCAACATTGGGATCATCACCAGCTAATTCTCTCTTTCCTTGGGATCATCACCAGACTAGCGCATTACCCTTGATTTCCTGAGTTAACTCCTCACTACTCTTTGTTCAATCAGCGAACTGAAGACTAGTTGACTAGTTAACTCAACTAGGTGGCAGTTCACTCCCATAAATGCTTGAGAGACTAGACTAGGTGGCAGTTCACTGTCGTAATTGTTGGTGTGTGTCCAGATCACTATAGACCACCACTATGGCACATTGTTTCTCCTCCAATTCACACTCATTCAATTATACAGAGTATATCATGTGTAAATTATTCATTATTCAAACGGTTAATGAGAATTCTTTCATTCTTTCTCTCCTTCTTCTTATTTCTCAATTTCTCTTTGCAAATGTGTTTATTATTGTTTAGCTAGATCCATTCTATGTAGGTTCAACATATTTACAGTTTGGGATGCTAAACTTGAAGCCCATGGCTACGAAAATGGTGACGAATCTGAAGAAACTAAGTGTGTCTTCTTCCAATTCTGAGAAAATTGATCTGACTCTGTACAAATAGTTGATTGAATAATTGATGTATCTGGTTAACACCAGACCAAATATTTGTTATGCAGTGATTTCACTTAGCCAGTTTATGAGTCAGTTGAGATAGACATACTAGATTGTTGCGAAGCATGTGTTGAGATACCTGCGAGGCACAGTTGGACATGGTTTGAGATATACTTCCAGTATTGATATGATATGGTAGGAATATATTGACTCTAATTGGGCAAGGAGCACAGTGGACAAAAAGAGCACCTTAGGGTGTTTCTTCACTTTGGTATCTTCCATGGTTTCCTGGTGTAGTAGGAAACATACTTTTGTGGCTTTGAGCACAACAAAAGCATAGTACATTGCATTAAGTATGTCAGTCTGTGAAGTAGTGTGGCTTCGCAAGATCCTTGCAAATTTATTCGAACATGTGCTGGATTCCACCATTATTCATTATGGTAACCAAAGTTGTGTGAAGATCTCAGATAATCCAGTGTTTCATGACAAATCGAACCACATTGATATCAAGTACCATTACATCCAAGACATGGTGCAGAGGAAGGAAGTACTGATGTTGTACCTTCCTACAGATGAGCAGGTTGTTGATGGTTTTTCCAAACCAGGATGAAGTTCAAATAGTTATGTGATAGACTTGGCATGGAAGATAATGCCTCCCTCGTTGAGAGGGAGTCTTGATGTTTTCAGCTTCCTGAGACATTATCCAGATCGTACTCCTCTTTGACTAAGTTGAGTTGATCTGTTATGACACTTATCCGAGAAGGGATAAGTGTGTTTTGGCTTATAGCACAATGTCCCTTGTGGAGAGCACATGAGGACATGTCAAGGGACTTGATCCTTGACATCACACACCATGGGAGTTTAACCTAGTGTTTCTAGAGGGTGTAGCCTCTACAAGTCCACATGGGAGTGTCATGTGTGACAAACTTTCTCTAGATCATACTCCTCTGTGAATTGAGTTGAGTTGATATGTGAGAATAATTATTCGAGAAGGGATAAGTTCATTTCGGCTTATAGCCCAACGTCCCATGTGGAGAGCCCATGAGGACATGTCAAGGGAGTTGACCCTTGACGTCACACACTATGGGGAGTTGACCCTAAGTGTTCCTAGATGGAGTAGCCTCTAGAAGTCCACATGGGAGTGCCATGTGTGACAAACCTTTTGCTACTATGGTGGTTGTGTACCACTAGCAGAGACTGTGTGTCTTTGGACATTAGTTGTGTATTGCTATGGAAAAATACCTCCCTAGCTAAGAGGGAGTGTTTATGTTTCAACATTGGGCATAACTTCTACTAGATTGGGATGCAAACCAAGGGATATAGAATACATTTATCATAAAGGTGTAGTTGTGGTAAATGGGCCTAGACGTGGACCTTCCTTGATCATGACAAGGAATAATATGGACTCGAGGTGCTTGAAGTGTTTTTTCCACATGTCAGTTAGCATCATGCTAACATTCACTCACATGTGTGTACTTGAGGTGAAATATCCTGGTGTGGTATTTTTCCTAGTCATGGTGATTTGACAAGGAATGATAAAGACTCAAGATTCTATATGCTATTACATGCAGACCTAGAGTGAACCTGATCTCAGAGAGAGTCAATTGGCTCAAAAGGGATATTTTCATAAGGAGTTTCTCCTCGGTTCAAGTGGGAGAGAGATGTATCCCAAGACTAACAGACAAGTGTAATGAGTCTTGGGTGAACTTTGTATACCTCAGAGACAAGCTTGGCATGACACATAATGTCTCCCTCATTGAGAGGGAGTGTTTATGTTTGGACAACATTGGGAAGACATTCTCTTAGAATAACAACTAATAATATGATTATTGATTATTAAATATCATATATAATAAAGTTAATGATAATAATAAATAGTTATTGATTATTCAATGGATTAAAAATTGTGAAATGAATAGTCTTCCTAGGTAGTCTAAAGAAATTGCACAACAATGACATCAACCATGGATGTTTCATTGTAAATCACACAAAGGTTTTTGATGGAGATGTTCAATTGTCGTATGCATCAAGAGGTCCATATACATTGTCAAAAACAAAAGGTTCTTTTATTGAATGAGATGCATAATAGATTTTTAACCACATTAAATGCTCTCTACAACATCTTGAGTTGAAGGAGAAAACTAGTGCCAATTCTAATAGTGGAGATAAAAATATTCTACACGAATCTAGGATTTCTTTTCTTATTACAAAATTTATATTGTTACATAGATTTTGAGATTGTAGAGACTGCATTTCCATAGGTCTTGTAACTAATGTAGATGAAAATGGTTCTATTGAAGGGAAGTTATTGGGATCCTTTTCACTTAGTGTCTTGGTGAAGGACCCAATGTTTACTTGTGACATTTACTCATTGGATTTATGGCTTGGCATCCTTTTATCTTAGCCAATAAAAAATGGTGGATTTCCATATATTTTCATTCTTAAATGTTTAATCATTCAAATTTGAGGGTTCAGTGATACATGAAAACCAAAATCACAACATTAATTTTATGGGATAAAATATTAATTGATTCCATTAATGTTCTTCATAACCAAATTGTATTGCTAGGGGAATAATTTCAAGTGTTTTAGAAGGAGAGGTGGTGAAAGTTGCATCACTAGATGGTAATGGATTTGAAATTTTGGTCCAGAAATTCTCTATCCATTATGAGAAACATTTCTTGTGAGAAGGTGGTCTCCAAATATGTTCTACAAACTACTTATTTGAACTTAATGATGCCCTTTTAGATGTGATATTAAAAAAAATGCAAAGGAACATAGTGTCAACTTTTGGGAAGTATTCAAATCATGTCTTCTATAGATGGTGTATCCACCTATGAATAATGTATATTGTGCCAATATAAAAATTGTGACAACGATTCCATGTAATATTGTAAAATTCCAAATTAGGATAACATATTATAAAATAAATTTGAGCATAATATCAGTAGAAACATTTGATAAAAGTGCATTCTATGAAAACATGGACATAGCATTTTGTCGTAAAAAAATTGTATTTCAAAATTTTCATTTTAGTTAATGGTTAAGGGTAATAGGAAGGTGCATCTCATGAATGAAAAATCCTAAAAGAAATTTTGTATTAAATTATCTAGCATCAAATGGTGTTATTGTGATACAAGGAGAAATCAATAAAAAGAACTCTACTTACAATGAAGTTTGATAGAATAGATGTCTATCAAAACGTATGGTTTAAATATTAGGAAATAAAAATAAACAATTTATACCATTATAAGAATCTATTTATAAATAGTGATTTGAGGGCCATGAATGGAAATCATGGATTGCAAAACTATACATCACATCTATTGAAATAGTAGCCCATATTAATAAGATTGTAGAGAAAAATTAAGATAAGGATCCACATATAACACATCCAATAAGTTAATATGGAAAAATGGAACCTCCCAAATTATTTACATTTAATATGTCTTGGGGTTTGATTTGCAAGATATTTAATGAGGACATCTAGTGAATTGGTCTTTCTCCAGTGTTACAATCAAATTTCAACAAATTAATGAGAAATCAATTTCTTGATGTTGCAATCATGAAGAATGTGTTTTCAAGGTGTAATGATTGTATTTCAATCATGATAAAGCTTAGGGATACTATTGATCTATCCGAAGTAGAATGGTTGTGAGAAGTTCAGACAACCCATAATCACTATATTGGAAGTTGTTGACATAAGTATCATGCCCATGTATTATCTATGGAGAAGTGTTCAAGAGCTTAATTCATAATTTTTCATGACAAGATGGATAAGTAAAAAACTTCTATACCAAGGTTTTGTAAGAAGGAAAAGGTTATTAATGTCATGAATCTTCCCATTTCTTTGATTAGTATGCTTACACATGGACATAATGATAGGGGATTTGGCCACTTTGATGTTTTGTTTTTGGAGATGGGTTCAAATTTCAATGTGAATTCATTAGCTAAATGTCTAGAGGATCTTGAAGAAACAATGGATTAATATGATGATTTGTTTCACAAAAGGGGAGCATCGAAGCAACATTGCATGAAGCTCTATTATAAGATAAGCCTTGTGAAAAATGATCGATCTATAGGCAAGATGATTTGAAATATCATGGGATAAGTGTTGATAATAAAAACTTTTGTAGGTAAAATAGAAAATTTCCACCAATATTATTTATGCAAATGGATAATTGTGTGGGTGATAAGAAAATCATTGTGTTTTCATTTGTATGCCTTTTACCATCAAGAGGTGTGTTTTACATTATTGAATTTGGATTCCTCCTTGTGGGACACACACATGAAGAAATAGATGGAACTTATGGCATTTCATCATCTAAACTAATGTGAAATGACATAGTTTCATTGCCAGAGATGATGAATACTTATAGGATATTGATAACAGGCAAAATTCCATCTCATTGATGATAGGCCAGTTATGAAATATAAAGCCTCACTTAGGGATGAAAATTCATCACCTCATATTAATGTGTGATGTTATTTTCCTAATAGCAGTGTAGACTTTAAAATGGGGAAAGATATATTGTTAAATCTATAGGTAACAATACCTTCTGATATGGATGAAATAAAAAAGAGATTAGAATCATATGTTTCATTTTGAAAGAAAGGGATTGATAAGGGGCATGAATAATATTGAAATCCAAATAGAATTAATTGGGAGACTATATATAAAGTTTTGGAAACTCCCTTTTATATCATTGATCACTCAATGGATAATTTTTGGACATCGATAGTGTAGGAAATAAGAAACAATGCTCCTACAAAGTCCTCGCATGAAGTTACGAAAGTGTACTTGAGAGAAATGCCCCCAAAATTGAGGATTGATATGTTGTACATATATGTAACAAGCCCAAAGATCCATTTTATCCAAAGGATGATATTGTAGAGGGACAAATACTCATAATACAATCACCAGACCAAGATTGGGATATGGTTGGGTAGGGGAAAATGAAGTGTTTATCAATATCCATATGCTAATATAAAGTCTTTCAAAGTAGAGCTTCAATGGTAGAATCCAACTGGAACATCAAATGTTAATAAATATTTATACTAATATTGTTTAAATAAAAAACAACAATGGGTTGTTGGTTCAAAATAAAATATGTTGATTGGTGTCAACAACATCATGTGGGTATGATTACCAAGGGAAACATGGACATGAGAGAAAATCAAAATATTTAAGAAGGGATTCGCAACAAATAAATCACAAAAATAATATATGGACAATAATGTTGAGAGTGGGAGTGATGTTGATGAATAAGACTTTATCTGAGTGATGTGTCCTTAAATATTTATTCAAAAGTACAACTTTGGGATACAATGATTGTTGTCAATTGTTTTTATTTTATTGCATCTCTTCAATCTTGATATATTTAGCAATGGGTGTTATAGTGATATTATGCATACACATCTAGAAAAATAATATATTGACAACTATACACTAATCTTGGATTTAGATATTATATACACATAAAAAAATAAATAAACATTGAAATCTAAATACACATTGTAGAAATTAGATATTGACTCTTTTGAAATCAAAATTCACAAGTTTGAAATTAAAACTAACACTTTTGTATTTCAAAAATGGCAAAATAAATTTTAAAATTGAAAATTAAATTTTTAAAATTAAAAATCACACTTTTGGGATCATAAATCACATTTTTTTGTTTGAAATTATTTAAAATTCACATCTTTAAAATCGAAAATCACACTTTTGAAAAACTAATATTATCATTTTTTGAACTCAATTTTTCACTTTAAAAAAAATGATATTAAAACTTTCATAAATTAAATTTAGAAAGTTTTAGTGTAGATTTTACTTTATTAACCCAAATTTAATAAAATAGATGTTCACAGTAAATGTAAAAATTCTTATTCTTGAAACACTAAAGTTTAAATATAAATAATTGTAAATAAATTATTATTTCCTTGTATATAATGATTAAAAATATTCTTCGACAAGAACGTATTGTATTGTACATTAAGAAAAACACAAAAAAAGGATTTGTGGAATTTATATCATTTGAAGTAATGTTGGTTATAGAGGTGGAATTAAATCCTAACTATATTGAGTTCCTAATACAAAATTATATGAAAAATAAGTGCATACAAAAATATTTGCAATTATGATATAAAAAGAAAACACACATTATATATATATATATATAT
>JASDQU010101055.1:296740-326873 GCA_032191745.1 Picea mariana | reverse complement strand
TCGATTTTTTTTTATAGCTTTTATTAAAAAAAAGTGCATTCTAAAATCATTGTGGTGCTAAGCAATCAAAATCATTAATAAGACTGTTAAAAAAGAAGGTCACAGGTTGTTAAGAAAGATTAAAGAATCTTGTCACATATAAACAAAACATAAAAGGAGCTAGAGGAATTATCTATCTCATTCTGGAGAATAAATCATACATAAACTAGAACGCAGAAAAACGTAGTCTAGTTGCATTACATATTAAGAAAATAACATACCCTATTAGAGATGATAATTCATTAATAAATAGTTGATTTTATTGAAACAATAAGGAATCCTTGGACAAATTGTCAGCAAGTGTATTGTCTTCACGATATATATGCCTAAAATTGATCTGTGTAAAAGTAGAAGAAATTAATTTCATTTTTTGACCAATTTGTGCTAGCGCCAAATTACCAAGACTGAGAGTTACATTCATCTAGACAATAACCAAACTCGAGTTTCCAAAAACCTATAATTCATGCACATTCTGAGAGGCTGCAAAATTTAGAAGGATGAGGAGGGAATTCATATCTCCTTGATTGTTGGTTCCCTTTCATAGAGAGGCCTTCCCAAAAAATTAGAGAGCATAAAAAAAGAAACCAAAACCTAAAACACATTGTTGATATATGCCTTGACAAGATCTGTCAAAAAATCCCCAAACACAAGAATTATCCATAGAAAAAATCCCATATCCCTAGGCCTTTTATTTTTCAGAGCGACCTTGAAATGTTGTAGTAGTCCTAGTACATTTTGTGAAACCTAGATTGAAGGAATATATTTTTCTTAAAAAATAATAGAATTTTTGAAGATCCATATACCCCATCAGACCAAGATCAGAAGGATCCTAAAACATTTTAGCACCTAGCAAGTGAAAAAAGGTTGAAAGGATTTTGTCAGAGTAGACTTATCCCATAAGTTGGGAAGCCCAAGCTAGTTTCCAATATCTATCCAGAAATGTCGAGAAAAGGCACACTCCATGAACAACTGAGGGTTTCTTTCAATTGAATCTCTATATAAAATACAAAAACCTGGACCTTGTTTCCCATGGATTTGCAACCTATCCCATGTGAGAACACTAGATTTTATCATGAGCCAGAAACAAATGATGCTCTTTTGTGGTGCTCGTATCTTCCATGGTTTTTTATACCACTAAATATCACCATTTTCATTATCCTACATGATGGCCTAGTATCTAAGATTGGTCAAGTACAAACCCTTCAATTTGTTAAAATTATGGTCAAGTTCATATTTAACATCTTAAATATGAATACATGCCTTTCAAAATTTTGTAAGGTAAAGATCCCATGAAAGTCACCACTGGTCATAAAGAAATAGAACCTCCACTTATAACCATCATTGCATCCATATATTCATGCAAAATGGATCAACTAATCAATTGAGCAGGAAATGCCCAAACTCCCTAAGGACATGCACTAAATTGATAGGTAGAAAATTTGTTCTCACCACAACCGACAATGGTATCCATGCCAAAGCGTACCTAATCACTCGATTCGAATTTCGATGCTAAATATTCATCAATAACCAGGAAAGCTTATGATATTGAGCACCATTGACAAGAAGAATGTGTAAAGAACTTAATTGGTCTGCAAATCCAATCTACAATAGAATCTAGATCAATATACTTTACAACCAGAATTAATCGCCAAAGACTTTCAATAGTCAGAAAACTCCATAAATATTTCACTACCAGTGCATGGTTGAAAACATAGGAATCATTTAAACCCTAGCCACCAAGGTGCTTAGGTTTCGATAAAACCCACCAACTGACCAAATGGGATCCCAAATAATCTGCACTTCCCTTCCATAAATAATTGAAATAGAGCTTACCTAATTTATTTAGTATACCTTTTGGAATTTTGGAGAGGATATGCAAGTAAATAGGAATGGCCTCAATAACAAATTTTATGAGTACTGTACCAATTATTTCCTTATTTTCCACCCTAGGGACTCATAGAGGACCGGTTGATGCTTCATTGTCGAGACACACTCTTTTTCTCTAGATTTCACCTATTTTTTTGGACTTTCATGCCTTAATTGCTTGACAAAGCACAACTAGTCATTGTTGAACCCAAAGATAGTGTGTGGCTGGTCATTGGATGCAATATTGTCAGCCCATGACCACCTATGTGCCTTCCAGAATTAGTGATTAATGAGGAGATCAACTTTGACTGAGTTGTTTCTCTCGTTATATGAGCTTGGGAACTCTCAATCCGATCAATTTCATTGATTTATAGATATCTAGAAACCTTTCCTAACAACCTTTACCAATCTATATAAGGAAGGAATTCCATGGGAAGGAGGAGGAAGAATCATTTATAGGTACATGCCGCATGAATTTCATAGGAGCTCTTCCACAATAAATCAGTCTTCATATAAGGTTAGCCTTTCTTGTGTGAGGGCTATAGAGGAATAAGAGAAAATATCTTAGGAGGAATGCATCATGAATAAAGGTATGACATGTTGATGTATTCACTCTCTTTTTTATTTATATATAAATCTACATGGTTTTCTCATTTCAATCCTTATGTATTCAACGTTCAATACTTTCTTGTGTTAGATACGATATTGTGTTGAGTAGATCAAATTAGATATAGGCTATATCTGAGTTTTCTGAAATCTTAAGAAGGTTTGAGAATTGGTATTTGTTGTCACTTGTGTGCAGGAAACAGGTTGCAGGAGCTAGATCTTCGTAGCTTCCATAGCCAGGATATGTAATAAAAATCACCAATTCAAAGGTATGTGATTATATATTCTTTCTTAAATAATAACACATCTAGTATATATAGGGAAAATTGTGTTGTGATCTATCCTATTGTTAGTCTTGAATCAAGGGAATATCCAAGGGAGGTCTTTCTTATCCATAGGTGATATTTGTCCGCAAAAATAATTGGCAGCTCTGTTGGGGAATGAATCTTTGATTCTTACTTAGTTGTGTTTTCCTTGTTTCTTTACCTATGAAACCTATTTCTATAGAACAATAGTCTTCCTTATTACTCTTTGAGAGACTAGATATTTTAGATATGCTATAACTAGGCCCGATCTGGGGAATTTTCCCTAATTTTCTAAATGGTCGCAACTGACTGGTTAAAACTAGAGAAATCAGTTGCAAGATACATAATTGTTTGGTCGTGACCGCCTGCAGATGGTCGCTAGCTACATACCTGCTCGACCATGACTGCCCTTGTAGGTGACTATTTTTGAAGTTTTTTTTATTTTCCATGATCAAATATGAACTTTTCCTTGTCTTGTAAGTATGTTATAGGTATGATATTATAAATATATTCTCTTTGTAAGCCTCTTATTTTGTTTTTTTAGTTTGAATTGAGTTTGAGGTGTCTTGAGTGTTTTTGTTCGGTTTTCTTTTTTGAGTGAGATAGCTTCCTAGTGAGTGGTTATCTAGCAAGTGTCCCAAAAATATATTTTTAGATATGGTAGTGTGTCTTTCTCCCTTTTGCATCCATTTTGTGTTTGTTAAAAGGTGTTTCATTGCTAGGTGTTTCTCTCAAGCTTTGGTTTTTAGATCTCGTGTACACATTGGAGTGTGTCTAGGAGCATCACTACCAATATCACATGGAACTTTTACTTTTTTTTTTGGTATGATATGCATATTCATTTTCTTAGATTAGAATATAATTTCATTTCAAAACAAACAAACAAAAACAAAAAATTCTAGGGTAAATATTTTGGGTGCTTTGAAAGAGATTGCATTGGTGTGTTTTGCATTCAAGGATTTTGTTTATTTATTTGGTTTTAATTACATGGTTGTTGCATGATTGTGAGGTTATCCTTGTGATTTTGAAAACTGAAAAGGAAAACCTTATCTTCCCTTCCTTAATTAGAGTTCATTGAAAGTGAATGTTGCATCTTTTGCAAGCATATTTTCTCTTCCTTGGATTAATAAAGAGTCAAAAAAATCATTGAAGTTTCATTCACTCCCTTATCTAATCAATAACCATAAGAAAAATAATGTGTAATTTAAAATCAATTAGAATATTTTTCTGGATATCAAACTAACATAGATAGGATTAGGTCCTTGTTCTAGGATTGGAGAGTCAACTCTCCAAGGCCACTCGGATTAAACCTAGAAGTCACTAAAGAGTGCTCAAATCAATTATCACAATGAGTGTGTCAGGAAGATCATATAACACAAGACTCAATCACGAGGTTGTATCAGGGAAAGTAGAGTGATATACCCTCTCTTCTTGTCTTGGTGTTTTCTATATTTCTTTGGATACTAGGTGTATAGGGGTCTCAAAAGTTTGATGCCTATGTGATGGGTAATTATTATTGAGGCTTCAAGCTCAGTTTCTCTGCCCATACGTGTGGTCAGACCTTCGACTGTTCACCTAGTAACCGATTGTGAGGTGGTAGCCATAGTGACATTTCCTAGGTAGCTATAGAGGTGACTATGGGTGGGAAGTTCTTTTGATAGTTGGGGTATATGTTGAATCTGTGTTTCAGTTCCCCCGGAGGGTTCCCACCTTAATAAAGGGTACCTTCACTGGTCTTGGTTGTTACATGTGGGTTACCATAATTTTTCCTCAGACCTTCGCTAGCCAATATTTTGGGAACTTGACATCCCCCAAAGGGTTGGTTTTCGGAAGGCCCCTTGATCCATTGGTATTTAATTTTGATAGCCTAGATTTGTTAGGGGTGTTCTCTTTGGTTCTAAGTCTACATTATCCATAATATTATTGTTATTTTGGTTATAACACATTTTTTTCATTGTGGCTCCTGAACAACCGCTTTGTTGGTCCCATCAACAAAAAGGACTTGCACCTATAATTGAGGAAAACCCACATATGAAGTGAAGATGGGTAGGTGATATAGATTTGAAAAAGTCAGATATAAATGTCTTAGGAGAGTGAGACCTTTGAAGTCAAAGTGGTCTATGAAAGTCCTCCACCTCATTTTAACCCTCCTTTGGTTGGTCCTAAAGACCCCATACTTGTCCAGGTTAGGGATATCTTCAGTGATCCTTTCTCCTTGTTTATTGATCCCATTTTTAGTCCATGACTAGTCGTTGTTGAGCCCAATGATATCCTATGACCACATTTACTTTCCATATGTGATCTCTCCCCCAAAAATATTAGTTAGTAAAATGCAATAAAAATCCAATGAAATGATAGGAAAGGGAATCAAGAATTACTCGAAACTAATGGTTCATAATTTCATTGTTTGAATATCCCATAATCTATCCAGAAGATATATCTAGAAGGAGGGTTTTTTTCTCAAGCTCTCTAGTTTCACCGATGGAAAATATGAAAATGACATTTTTCACCACATTGTTTCACCACTTTTGGGTCAATAAAATCCCTTTTCATAATACACACCAAGTAAGTTGCTTCTATTTTTATCATTTTTGGGGAAATTTTGTCATTTTTTTTAGTTTTCTTGAACCATGGAATTTCGACATTGGATCTATTCTTGACCTGTGACAAGACAATAGTCACATTTTTCTGGGATTTTAATGACATTCACTGAACTTGAAGCATGTCTCTAAAACCATCATATAGGGATAGATTCTTACATTCATCACCTTTTTTTGTCATAAATTGTTCCTTTTCCATCAAAGTGTTTTAGGTTCAATCCTATCAAGTTGTGATATTAGCCACTCCATTTTGCATGTCATAACTTGAATGGTAGTGCCCACCCTTCATTCGTGTCATAGTTATCACTTTGATTTACATATGGTTCCCATGTTATGATTTCTTGTAGGCCTAGGAACCCTCTTATGGACCCACCATGATTTGAAGCTAATCCTCCTTCTTTCTTCATATATGTTCTAACCATATCCGAAGGGGGTTCTGATTACTTCTATGTTACTTTATAGTCACATGTTTTTTGTTGCTTATGTCTTGGTGCCTACTTTTGGACTATTGTTTTCCTTGATCCCTCTTATTGTCATTTCAATCACACTTGAACTCTCACCAATTGCATAATTTTTCCTCCATCTTGTGACCATCATCCATGTAGAGAACCACTACTATGAGTGGACTTCACCTACCTGTACCCATTTTCATTCATGTTGCTTAAGCTGGTTTCATGCACTTGGAACAAAGATGCATGTTGTTAAGCCACTTGTTCTCTCCAAACGAGATAACTTTTAACTCTTTTTCTTGCTCTCTAAACCATGAAAAAGACACATGATGAGATCATTTTTAACTCTTTTTAATTCTCCCTAAGTTACCATGAAAATGACACCTCACGAGTATACTTTTACCTCTCTTTTCATCTTACAAAAACTAAATTAAAAGCACACTATTGAGAACACTGTCTCTCTCTCTCAATTGTTAAATAATGGAGACACTCAATCAAAAAAATATCGAGGGTATTTTTTTACCATTGATCTAAATTTATAATAGTGGAAACATTAGCCATGTTGGTCTTGAACATGGAACCTATTTGTGTCATTATCTTATAGTCGGTTATAGTTTTCTTAGGAGCCATATACCATTCATATGAGTCACATATACCCCTTCAACTAGTTACTCTTCTAGCCATTATAGAGATTGCTTCAATGCCTCTTGCATTATTGAACTATATCATGGTTATATTGATTCTTTCTTCCAATTCATCATTACATCGTGCTCTATGTTCAAGGGAAGTTAAACTTGAGTCGACCATCTGTTGTCCTATTGAACATCTGAGTTATCCATCCTTCTATCAGTTGTAGTTCGTGATTCTATCTCTTCATATCATATCTTGGTGTATGTTTCATGTTGATTGATTGGGATACATTAAGGCCCTCCTTTGACAGATCTATTTCTATCAACATCAACAGATTATCTAGAAGATGGATCTAGAAACTAGTTAGTACCTCGAAGCTTGCAGTCCTAAGTGATGGGATTCCTCGCAGTCGATAATGGATTTACATCATTGAATCATGATCGATTGATTCTATGAGTGTATGACATAATATTCTCTATTCAAACTTGCTATATTGTACTAGGTACCTTGGGGTCCATTTTCATCATCGGTGGGTCCCCTCATGTATGTTAATAGTTGTTGATCTACATTCATGGATCAAATTTAGTACACACTTATCCATCCTTATTTTTTTCCACTTGTTTTTATTTGTTCTTTGTATTTTATTTACTTATTCACATTTCCTCTTTGAAATGTGGGTTGCGGATCGGGCCAACACCAAACTCCTAGGTCCACAGACTCGCAAGCCTGTATAAATTTACTTAGTCAATTTTTTATTTTTTTTAAATCCCAACGCTTCGTCATTTTTATATGCTATGGGAGACAAACCAATTCTTGTCCTGCAAATACCCGTGTCTCATGTCCCATAGTCACACAACACTTATAATGACCCAGCTATATTTGCTTCCTCCAAATTACACCCTTTACCTTTTTCATACTTAGTCATTTCTTTGAATGCAGATGTGGGACAACAGTTTTTCCATTTAACTTTTTCCCTCATGTTTGTGTCTCACAACCCATAATCCCACATTCTACAAAATGAGCCTTTCACTTTTGCGACCCGCATAATGATCTCTTCTCATACTTAGTCTATTTTCGCGACACATTTGATATAGAAAGAAGGACAATTTAAGTTTAGGGGAAGCAAACCATCTCTTTGTCTCATTCAATCTTCACAAAAATGCTACAACTTCCAAAACCCACCATGCAATTCAAGAATGAGGAAGCTAGTGAATTTCTTAAGGAACATAGAGGAGGAGAAGAACTCCTTGAGAAATATCTGGCTAACTCAAGAGTTAACACTAATGATGCTAAGATTGAGGTAAGTTCCTTAAAATACCCCTATAAGGAATTTGTCTAGTTGTTTTCCTGTATAATTGGATTAGAGTCCATGACCTCTATGCCAAAAAATGTCATTTATATTTTTCACTCTGCTATGCATGACCACATCCTGATTGATTGGGGGTGGATTATTTCAAATTAAATTTCATTTCAATTTGGTGGTTTGAAGAGAACCCAAAAATTCTACATGATATATCATTTGATATTTTCCATACCAAATTTTCGAAGATTTTCCATGGGAAAAGAATGCCAATTTCAAGGTGGAACTAGTCTTTGTCTGGTATCCATCCTTATGGAGACACAAGGATCAATACTATTTCTACCCAGTCCACAATAATTTTATTTACGAATTTGAAAAATTAATCTTTGGCCCCAACACATCGAGACTATCACTTAAGGTTGCCACCTTTCTCTCAGAGAAAGTAATTTTTGAAACTACAGATAATTTCAGTGTTATGAGGTTATTCGGTTTCCAAAACAAACACTTGTTTCTCCCTTTCTATGTATACAATAGACACTTTGTTATAGAAGTATGCAGATAGTACAAGTATTGGGTTCACTTTTTAATGAGAAAATAAAAAAACAACTAGTCCCATTTCCATGGAGAGTTGGAGAATTTTTTGTAAAACATATCTCTCATTCGGATGAATTTGGAGTAAAATTTAACCAACTCATCATGAAATAAGTTGATTTTGTCGAGGGTTTCGATCCTAATGATATATTTATTTCACACATGTCCATGGTGGGATATTATTCTTATTTTACTAAGTCTGAACAATTTAAGGAAGGATGAGGGGAAAATATAAAACTCTCGAGACCACATTTGATGAATCCCTAGATGATATCAAAGAGTTCGCTAGAACTAATGAGTGTTATTGACAAAAGGGAAAAGAAGTAAAAAACAAAAAACCCAATTCTCCCAGTGTTTCAAAAAGAAGTACCATGTATAAAACAAAACCAAGGAGTAGTGGTTTGGAAACAAGGAAAGCACCTGCTGGAAACTCAGATGATGGCAGTGAAAAATATCATACGAAAAAAAATATCAAAAAATCCCATGTTTTGCATACCTCTTCTAAAAGAAAAATAGAGACCCAAAAAATGGGACTGGAAATACCTAAAAATCAAGAAATTCCTCAAGAAATGGATGTAGATGAAGTTATCAAAGAACCCAACTGGTCAGAAAAATGAATTCTAGAAACACATGAAATTGTTGAATCTTTGGCCACGCAAGAACGATAAATATTTGAAGAATAATCTATAACACTTCACCACATGGCCTAGAATAGAAATTCTAAAAGAATGTTAATAGAGAAGGTAAACATGAAAAACAAGAAAGTGTCTGAAAAATGGAAATCATAAATTGATTTCAATGGGGTTATGCCTTTAAAAATTGTACAGTTTCAAGAGGCAACTAGAGATGAACTAAAAGAATGTGTTTGTAATATAAAAAAAGAAAATTTAATTTTTAAATAAAAAATAAAGGAATTAGAGACAACTCTAATTCTGAAACCATTGTTTGTTGACCCATTAACCACAATTTAACTAGAACTTACCCTAAAGGATGTCCCAGGAAGAAACAATAAGTTTAAAGTTTCATATAGTTTGTTGTTACAAGTGAGAAATTACATTGGATATGGAATTCAAAAAAGAATAGACTTAATCCAAAAAAGTTGTGATCTTGCACAGAGCTCTACCGGTTTTTCAATGAGTATTATGAATTTCAAATAATATCTTCAATCTAGAAAATGATGAAGGTTTTTACAAGGGGGTTGTGGTAACATTTGAGGAAAGAGTTTCAAGTTTAAGTGACACCCATAGAAGAGAACAATACATTCCATATAGTACCCAAATGAAGAAAATCAATGTTTTTTGTTGAAAATAATTAAAAGTTTAAGAGAAATGTTGAATGAGATGGGTGTTGTGCAAATCAATAGAGGTGAGCTTTTCCTAAAACTTTTTGATCTCACAAAGGAACTTGACGACCCAAGTTTATCAATGGAAAAAATACTTTTGACTAAAGAAAAACTATTGGATCAACTCGAGGCATTAAAAGTTGCATGGGAGAGTGAGTTCACAGACTCAATAGAATTCTTCAAAGATGAAGATGAAAGGTGGTTGGTCGGATACCTTACCAAGAATGATGACATTGATGATACATTGCACCAATTAGGTATTGACCTAAGAGAAATGGAGAATGTGATATTTGATATAAAAACGAAACATGAGATCATGGTGGCCTAGATGAGGGAGTACATAGAAGAGTGGCTAAGAAAATCCATAATCAAGATGATCAAGACAGATCAACATGAAGTGGTTACAATGATTATGCTATCTCCAACAAAAAAACCATCTACAAAAGAAGCATCAATAAGAAAGTAACGAGTTCAAAAGATCTCCATCATAGTAAGTCAAGTAGCACCCCTATTCTCTCCATTGTCATCTTTATTCTACAATTATTTCTCATATTTCCCTTTCTATTCCTAACAACCTATGAAACTTAAGGCTGACCCTTGGTTGTTTTTCTTTTTCCTTCTAGGTATCTTTCATTTTATGGTCCACGTGAGCCCCATCCCAATCCTATTTGAAAGAAAAACACAATCTCTTTTATTTGTTTTTCAAGACATTTACTGCTTATCTATTTAAAGACATTTATTTTGTTTTTAGGTTCCTAGAGAACTAATCTGCGACATGACATTATTGATTTCTAAAATACTTTTAAATCAAGCATGAGATTTCAAATGTGTGTCTATCATAATCTTTATTCGATTTACTGAAATGATCATTTAAAGTTCTCTACCATATGTGGTCCATATTTTCCTTTCCCTTTTGTTGACTATTGTGTTCTACTTTGATGAATGTTGTGATGGAAATGTCATTCTACTTTACTATATACTATTTTGGTATATAAATATGGTATCATATTGTCATTCCCTTTTTATTTTATTGTATGTTATTTGAAATAGAGTACCACCTCTTTAAAAAAAGGGGGGGATTTATCCTCATGAGGTTGAATTAGAGACCGTAATAAATTATTTAGATCAACAATAATATACTTGAATGACCAGTAATGAGACAGTTTCTCACATGCTTGACATCAACTCATTTATTTCCATGTCGTAGAATAATACCATAATGGTTTGGGATGAAGACCTTGGGTTTGGGGCTATCTCATTCATTCATGCTACGCCTCCCCAGTTGCAATGGAGTATATCACTACTGTATGAGTAGTTTGAATACTATAGGGGAAATATCATCTGTGCTTGATGTCTTCCTGATATATATTGTGACATAGATCCACATTGTATTTTCTCATGGCTATGATTTGTTTGTTGACATAGATCCACTATGTAATTTTTCTTGGCCACCATCTTACATTTCACTTCATGGATTCATAGTATGTTGTGTTGGCAGTTATGCTTTGCGTAACATCCCCATTTTCAACCCCAAAAGAACAATGTGTACTTGAAATATAGCTTGTGGCCAAGAGTCAAGTGATGTAAATTGTAAATGTGATGTATGGTCGAGAGCCAATATGTAAACGAAGTAAATTGAAATATAATGAATAAAATGTATTATCAATTTCAGATGGACATGGAAGGATACTCGGAGGCTAAGTATCCACAAGAGAGAGAAGGAGTCTAAGGGGGAGAGTTACCCATATCTAGTAAACCAAGACCCATTTTCTAATTTTTCTATAAAGCATCCTTTCCATGAACCTTACATTACTTGTTGAGTGTTCTAGAGCCCAATCAATGAATTCATGTAAGATGTTTGGTGTGAGAGTCAATTCCCATAGTTATTGAGAGCATGGGGGATGAGTACAGTCATCTTGGAGAAGAGTGTAAGTCAAGAAAACAAGGGAAATATAGAAAATTTGTATGGGTAGGAGACTTGATTTTGGTACATTCACATGTTTTCATAAAGAGCGATTTTAATTGGAGTATTGGGGGGGATGGGAATTAATATTCTCAATATCGGATATTGAAGGAATTTGTGTGGATATATTGGATGGTTTTTTGGAAATGCAATTTCGTGGAGAAGAGGCTGTGTTCTTGGAAGTGACAAGCTGCTCGAAGTTCATCCAAGGAGCCGACATTTTGGCTGTTGGGAGAAATCATGTTGCATCTGTAGAATTCCTTAAGTCCCAACAAGTTGATTTCATGTTTATTTTGTGTTAAAATCCCTAAAGGGGAGTGGAAAATCTTGAGGGACTGTGAGAAGTGAAGGGGAATTCCATCCCTTCGGTTGTGCAAGTTGAGGGAAATTTTGCTAGTGGAATGGAATTAACTGAGATTTTGAATATTGAAAGGGGGAAATCATCCATCCTTAGGGACCTTTGTCTTTTGTGGATTCATAGCCCCATCTCGGGGGTGTCTTGTTGTTAAGAACTAGAAAAACAAGGATATGGTTGGGAGGAACATTCGCCCTCTGCAACGAGTTGCACATTTCATTAAGATAAGTGTTCCTATGTGGTGTGGTTTTCCATGTTAATTATTGATATAAGTGTTGTTTATTGGTTATTGTTGCTTACTAAAAATGGAAAAATGCATTCATGTCTCTATTTCATGGTTGAATGTTGTTGTATGTAAATAAATGTTGTTGTGCATAGTAAGAGTAATTGTATTTATGTTTTTATAGAAGATGGGTGGTCGGGTGAACTTGTACTTCATGCTTTAAATTAATTTCCACATTTTACATTGGTATCAAAAATTTTATTGGGTCATTTTAGTAGTGACGTGACGCAACTGGGGCTAGGCATGTTACAAAGTGGTATCAGAGCCTAGTTTTCAACACTAAGCCTAATGGTCAAATTAGCAAAGTGCACAACTGAAAATTGCTGAGTAAACCTGCAAATTGTTTGATAGAATGTTGGAATGAGGACACCTGCAATTCATTTGACAAAATTAATGAAGTGAAATTAAAGGAATTTTGGAAATAATTTGGAAGAATTGAGCCCATAAATTAAATATAAGAAAACTCATTCTCTAACTGAGAATATTTGGGCCTATATATGGTCTAAATTTGAAGTTACAGAGCAGCCATGGCACCCATGAAAAAATCAAGACTAAATTGGACAAAAGCCCCAATTTTCGTAGAGTAATTCAAGATGAATTCAACGTGCAATAGGTGAATTTTAAAGATTAGGGGAGGTTGAATTAGTATGAATGGACCCTATTTTGGTTGTATTGAGCTTAATTATGAGCTCTAATGGCAGCCAAAAAACTAATTGTGAAATTGCAAATCTTGGGAAGATCTCAAAAATAAGTAAAATCAAAAGAATTTGGGTGTTTCCATATGATGTCAACATGATGTGAAATCCACGTGTTAGATGACGTGGTATAAGAAAGACATGTACTTCCACGAAGATAGGTACATGTTGGAATGAATGACAATTGGTAGGTGATGTGGATCCATGTGGCAGGCCGACTGTAAGTCCCATGAAATCGTGGTAAGATATTGGTATTTTTCCAAGTCCTAAGGATTGGTCAGTTGGATGGGTGGATGAATTTATAAGAGTAAAAGGAATATTGGACCACCGAAACCCATGGTACGAGGTGGAAAATTGGTTAAGTACCAAGAATGGATCGGTTAGACGGGATCACAAATATAAGAGTCATAAAAGTGTTGTAGACCTAAACCAGCAGTGAGATCTGAGAAATGACTAAGTATGGAGAATCGGTCGAGTGGCTAGGAGTTCACCATGTGTAATAGATCAGATGACTAGAGAGTGAGGGATCTGACGACTCACGATGTGTCATAGACATATGTAGAAAATAACTGAAAAGAATCTAAGTATAAGTGAAAAGTGAGTGCGACGAAGCTAGAAAGTACAAATTGGAGATCATGAAATCCTTAAATGAAGAAGTGATATGACTTAGATCCATGATGAATCCATCAAGACAAAAAAAAGGTGGATATCTAATAAAAAAATGATTGGATGGATTTTGAGCATTGCTACTATGTTGCATGTGCTAATGAATATTCCTTCATTGTTTTTCCACCATAATTTTCAACTCGGAGCTTGGATTGGATAAAATGAATAGTCGATGGAATGGACTTGAGGAATATGAGAGATATGTCAACCCGTATTTTTTTGGGGGGAATTATATCTTCTCCCAAAAGTGATAACAGTGAATTATGTAGTAGCAGAAGAATGTAAATTGCAACTTGCAATTGTTGTAACTTTTCGCTCAGATTGAGGCATGAGGACAGCCATTGGAAAGTTGTGTTCGAAAAAAAATGCATTTAAGGAATCATACTTGGGAGTAGTGCATTAATATTATTCATAATTTAAAATGAAGAAAGACTTGTAATCTAATTAATAAATATTTTTTGATAAGCTTAATTCTAACAACAAACTGTTGCACGCAGATTCTTGCAGAATTAGAGATACCAAAAAGAAGACTTTAGTTCATACATGAGAATTAAAGTCATGGAGGATTCTCAAGGGTATTAAATCCATGAAGAATAAATTAGAGGTCTGCATACCAGCATGGATAGTGTTGAGTCTCAGTCTAAGGAGATAAGAGACATGCATAAGCCTATAATATGAGAAGCCTGCAAAATGAAGTGCACAAATATAAGGCCAATAATGAGAAGATCCTGAAGGTTCAAGAAGAGATATTTCAAAGCCTAAATATTATACAGAATAAAGTTAAAAAGGATTCATGAACAAGGCAAGAATCCATCTCCAAGCAAGGGGAGGTTCCTAGGTCTCATGATAGGATGGATGATCATGGAGGATCTAGATGATCAAGGAGTATTAGAAGACATTGGCATCATCATCATTCCCTAGGGAACTGGACCAGAAAAACATATGCAAATTCAAGGTCGGTGAGTAGCCCAAGTATATCTCCTATTAGGCATCAGAGAAGGAGACATGGGTTAGAAATATTTCAAGGGGAATTGAGGGAGATAAAACCACAATCATTTTATGGAGAAAACAAGAAAGGTGAAGATGCAAAAGTGTGGTTACTAGGAATGAGGAAATATTTCCAATTGCATAACTTCTCATCAAATGTAGAAGCCATAATTACAACCTACCACATTCAAGGGAAGTCATCCATGTGATGGGATGGGTTGAATAAAGTTAAGAACCTTTATGAGAAAATATTTTCTTGAAAGCAATTCAAGAAATATTTTGAGCAACAGTACTTGTCAAATCAATATTATGACAAGAAGATGAAAGAGTTCTTTGAATTCAAGCTTGAGAACAAGACCTTGGATGAATATGATAGAAAGTTCTTGGAACTTCTCAGGTATGTGAGCTTCATCAAATATGAGAATGTCAAAATTCAAAGGTTCCTAAGTGGACTTCCATCCTTTTACAAGGATAAAATTCAGTTTGATGAACCCAAGAATTTAGAAGAATCCATAAGAAAAGCCAAGAATTTATATGAGAAGAATAGAGGAAAGACATGTTTCCAAAGGGTTTGGGATGACAAGAATAAAGTAAATATGGATCAAAGGAATAAATGATTCAAGACACCTTTCGTGAAAAATGGATCTCAATCATATCAGCAAGGGAAGCCATCTCAAGGTGATCAGAAAATGACAGATTCCTTGGGAAAGAGGCCAAGGAAGCATCCCATAAAGTGTTTGGGATGTGAAGGAGATCACATGTATAAATATGTTCCTCACCATGGAGATAAGATGAATATTTTTCATAGCGTCGAGAAGGAGGAGACAATAGAGGATGTGGGAAAAATCATGCCAAGGATCTATGTAGCCTTGGACAATAGACAAGCATACTATCAATCCCACATGATCGAAGTGGAAGGTAATATTTACAATCATCCCATAGCCATATTAATTAATTCTAGATCTGGTCATAGTTATATAGATACAAAGCTATTTGAAAGATTTAAATTGAAGAAATGTAAGCATGAAAAGCCTTGGTTAGTTCAACTAGCTACTAGAACTTAGAGAATAATTAGCGAGCTTGTTAAAGAATGTCCTATAAACATAAATGGAACTAACACTAAGGAATACTTGAACATCATACCACTTGGTTATTATGACTTCTTGAAATTATTTTGCTGCTATATATTGTTATAACAAGGTTTTCACATGTCTGAATGAAGAAGAGAATTCAAGCATAGTGCAAGGTATTCCAAGGCCTATATCTTTCCGAGAGATTTCAACATTGTAGTTGAAAAGAATATTTAGAAAAGGGTGCTAGATATATGCAACCCATATGGAAAATCCAATGAAGGATAAGGAGATGAGTCTTCAGGATTATCCAATCCTAAAGGACTTTGAAACGTGTTTGAGGAGTTGCCAGGATTTCCACAAAAGAGGGAAATAGATTTTTCTATTGACTTAATGCCTAGAGTCGTCCCAGTATCCAAGGATCTGTATAGAATGAGCACACCAAATTTAAAAGAGTTGCACATGGAACTAGAATAGTTTTTAAATAAAGGGTACATATGCCCAAGTGTTTCTCCTTAGGGTTCCCCGGTTCTTTTTGTCAAGAAGAAATATGGAACGTTGAGGTTATGTATTGATTTCAGACAACTGAACAAAGTTACAGTTAAGAGTAAGTATTATTTGCCAAGGATTGATGATATTTTTGATCAGCTAAAAGGAGAAAATATATTCTCCAAGATTGACTTGAGGTCATGATATCATCAAGTAAGAATAAAAGAAGGGGATACTAGCAAAACATCGTTTAGGAAAAGGTATGGACACTATGAATTTGTGGTGGTTCCTTTTGGGTTAATAAATGCACCGACTACATTTATGTGTCTATGAATGGGGTGTTCAGAGGTTTGTCATTGTATTCTTGGATGACATTATTATTTAATCCAAGATAGAGGAAGAGCATGAGCGACATTTGAGTATGGTGTTACAAGTATTAAGAGAACACCGATTGTATTCCAAATTAAATAAATTCACTTTTTATGAAAAAAAAGATCTATTATTTGGGTCACATTGTCTCGGAAGAGAGCATAATAGTAAATCCGTAAAATATTGAAGCAATCAAGAGTTGTCCAACAACAACAAACATTTCATAGGTTAGATAATTTATGGTTCTAGTTGGTTACTATAAGAGATTCATTGCAGTATTCTCCAAAATTGCACACCTAATAACATCTTTGCAAAAGAAATAAGTAAAGTTTGAATGGAGTGCTAAATGTGAAGAAAAATCCTAGTTCTCAAAGGATCTGTTGACTAGTGCACCTATTTTGAAAGTTGCAAATCTAGATGAGGATTTTGTTATGTGCACAGATGCATGAAAGGAACGGCTCAGTGGAGTTCTTATGCAAAATGGACATGTAATCTGTTATGAGTCTAGAAAATTGAAAGAGCACAAGATAAATTATGCTATACATGACTTAGAGTTAGCATCCATAGTACATGGATTAAGGATTTGGCGGCATTGTCTTATGGGAAGAAAAAATGAATTAAGGACAGACCATAGTGGTCTAAAATATTTGTTTGAACAACCAAAACTAAATGCTAGACAAACTAGATGGATGGAATTTCTTAGCGAATACAACTTTGATATCAAACACATAAAGGGAAAAGAGAATAAGGTGGTTGATGCACTCAACATAAGGGTGCATAAAATACATTCTACAACCATTAGTATGTACATGACAAATTTAAAAGATAAAATTCTAGAAGCTGTAACAACCGATCAACATTATGTGCAAGTTAAAAAAAACTTACAACAAGATGATATACAATAGAAATATAAGGATTACAAGCTAGAGGAGGATAGAATAATATTATTTGAGAATAGATTGTATGTCCCCAATCCTCGGGAATTCAGAAATTTGGTTCTAAAAGAGATGAATAATGTGTCATACATTGGAAATATTTTTGGCATGGTATGAAGAAATGTCATCGATTATTTGGCCAGATGCATTGAATGTCAAAAGGTAAAGGCTAAACATAGACATCCAACAAGATTGTTGCATCCATTTCTTATTCCTGAATGGAAATGGGAAGTTGTTACTATAGATGTTATTACCAAATTCCCTAGGAAAACAAGGAAACATGATTCCACCATGTTATTAGTGGACAAGCTTACAAAGGTTGCACATTCCATTCATGTAAAAGTGAGTCATAAGGAAGCCAATATTGCAGAAATTTATATGAGATAAGTTGCTAGAGTACATGGTGTGCCAAAGACTATAGTATTGGATCGAGACCCCAAGTTCACTTCCAATATTTGGAAGGCATTGTTTAGGGAATTTGGAACAAATTTAAATTTGAGTATGACATATCACCCAGATTTAGATGGGAAGACAGAGAGAATTAATTGGATAATTGAAGAGATGTTGAGAATGTAAGTAATGGACAATCCTTTTAAGTGGGAGGACTACATTCATTTAGTTGATTTTGCATACAGTAATGGGTATCATGAATCATTGAAGATGGGCCCATTTGAAGCATTGTATGGTAGAAAATGAAATACACCAGTAAGTTGGGATAACCCAGCCGACAAAGCTGTGATTGGGCCAAAATTGTTAAAGGAAATGGAAGAACATATGGTAAATATTTGACAAAATTTGAAAGTTGCACAAGATTGGAAAAAGAGATATGCTGGTAAAAAGAGAACAAATAGAGAATTCAAAGTGGGAGAACATGTATTTTTAAAGGTTATATCCAATAAAAGCTCGTTGAAATTGGGAAGTTGCCAAAAATTGGCAATGAGATATTGTGGGCCTTTTGAGATCTTAGAAAGGATAGGACCAGTTGCATACATGATAGTATTACCTGCATCCATGAGAATTCATAATGTGTTTCATGTTTATTTATTAAAAATGTATGTACCTAATCCTGATCATATGATTGATTGGAATGTGATCCAGGTGGGACATGAAGGATATTTTCGAGTGAAACCAATGCGCATCCTGGAGCAGAAATTCAAAGTGCTTAGGAACAAATCCATAGGCTTGGTAAAGGTTCAATGGACCTGTAATGGTCCTGAAGATGCTACATGGGAGCATGAGGAATCCATGTGGTACGCATACCTGCACATGTTCGCAAATTTTGAAGAAAATTGAAGGTATATTTGTGCATACACAAAAAAATACTCTGTTTTGGCAAGCTAGAATTCCTGGAGCTACAATTAAGAGATTTCTTATGCAACTGATGTTTGGGTTGAGAAGAAAGGGGAATTGGTTGTTAGGATATTTAGACACTTAGGAGTTAGTTAATATATGCTTGGTCTAATGTGTCGATTAGGTAAAAGTGTGTTTCTTAGTGTGTTTCTTTAGTATGCATTAGTATGCATTTGTAGTTAGGAAATCCGACAGTCACGATATGTTATCGATATAGAGTGATCTGATTGTTCATATTCTCCTCGATCTTAATGGCTACATTGATCCATAGCTTAACACCATATTGTTCTATGATCTCTATTTAAAGAGCATGGAGGGTCATTTTCCAATGATTGATTGTGAGAAACTCTCCTCTAAAATATCTTTGTAATATTTTTCTTTTGCATTAATAAACTACTCCAAGTGGCCACATTGGTTGGGACCATGGATGTTTCCCTCTAGAGGTTTTACCACATCAAAACATCAGTGTGTTGATCTTTGATCTGGTTTTGTGAGTGGTTACTAAAGGTGTTCATCCTCATTTGGAATACATGTGTTGTCAAACATGTTATCAAAGCATATTTGAAGACCCTCTCACATTGTAGATCAAGATCGTAAATTTGAGTTCCCTCATCTCTTGTTTCTTCCATTTTCGTACATTTCTGGGATGAGAGGACATTTCTATTGCATCCATAACACTCATTTCAGTCAGGAACGCCTTTTTTTTCACTCGAAAAGGTTTTTGTTTTCTCAAGATACAACCATTTCATTCAGATCTGAAGGTATAAAGCTTGAATACGCCATTTTTAATTTTTTGCAGAGTATTATTTCGGTTTTATATTGTTTGTTTTTGGGTTTCTACTCTTTTATAACTATGTATTCTCTTTTCCCTGCATCTTGTGCAACCTCAACAAATCAGAAACAGATAGGAAAAGGTGCATTTTCCGGTTAAGCTAACTGAGATCTAATCCTTTTTGTCATCGAGAAGCGAAATTTTTTTCTTGTGTGAAAATAGTTATTTTTTTAGCATGCTCTCCAAGGTTGTCTTCATCATTATCATCATCAACAACAACAGTGCATTTTCCGGGTAAGCTAACCGAGATCTAACGCTCGTTATCATCGAGAAACAATTTTTTTCTTCTTGTGTGAAATTAGTTTCTTATGAGTACTCTCTCTAAGGCCGTCAACAACAACAACAACAAAAACAACTCCAATCCGCCTACTAAAAAATACAATATGTTTTTCTAGCCCACTTGGTTAAAAGTTTCCTTATTAAGGAAGAGGTCTTGAGTTCAAGTTTATCTTTTTGTTACTTTTTTTGAAAAAAAATTATGCTCCATTGTAAAGTGTATTTCACTTCAAGTATAAAAGTGAATCACTATAAGTAGATTTAATATTTTATTTTAGAGTTATTTATTTTGCATACAAATTTCTTTTATAAAGTAACTTCATTGTAAAAGTGATCCCCACTTCTTTATATAAAAGTGGATCACTTCATAAAGAAACTTGTTTGTAAAAGTGAGGTTATTTGGAGGGGTATCGCCACCACGTGGTTCTTTGGTTATCGTTTATGCATTTTTTAAAAGGGCATAACTTTCACATCCAAAGTCTGTTTTCAATGCCGATTTTTTTAAAACCGCCTAATCTTTTGAGATCTTTCCATACAGATCATCAATTTCAATTTTTAAATCCATATTAAGTGCATAATTAATATAGCTTCTTCCAGTAATCTTTTTCTTACCAACACCAACTACTTTCAATGGAAATCCCATATGGAGTATATATTAAGAAGTAAAGGCTTGTACCAGATTACCTTGGGAAAGGAGAAAGAACCCACTAATGTTGATAAGAAATTCAAATGGTCTAATAGGAGTGATGAAGCACATGGACTAATTAGAATGTCCACCTCTCTTGATTTAAGGTTCCACCTTCAAAAAATTGATGACCCTGATGAAGCTTGGGAAAAGCTTGAATCTGTGTTTGGTAAACACAATATTATTCGAGAACATCAGTTAGAAAATCAAATATTGACTTTAAGTCCAAATGATTTTTCTTGCATTGTAGACTATCTATCTAAGTTTAGAACACTCATAATTTTATGTGGAGAATGTCAGATAAAGCTAGAGGAAGAGTGTTTCATCTATATTATTCTTTCTAAGCTGGGTAGTGCATATTCTGTATTTGTATCTAAATTTTATGCCATGAGAGAGGATCTAGGGAGAGATTATCAAAAACCCACTCTTGAGTCCTTTTATGATGCTTTGATTAGAGAGAAACATAAGCCTGTACAACTTGGAGTGATTAGCACTGCATGTACCTCCAACAAAGCCTTAGTCTCCCAATAGAAATATAAACCCAAGAATCTCAAGAAGCAACATCTTCGTCAGAACAACAAGTAACATAAGGATCCCAAACCCACTCAGACAGCTTCATCTCCTAATGGTGACAAAGGAGAAAAATCTAAAAATAAGAAGACTGATAGACATTGCAAGTTTTGTGATAAAGATGGTCATAATGAGTGATGGGTGTTCTATATGCACTAAAAAGACACTAAAAACCCTCAATTAAATTTTCAACCCATGGTAAGTAAACCTAGAGTTGTAGCAAAATATATGCCAAAGGTAGAAGGGATGATAGTAGTATAGTCTAACTAAGGAAGTGGCTATCTAAGGCTAATCTATTCAAACAAAGCTATCTAATGAGAAACCCCTACTAAGAAACTTTAAACAATGTAACCTAAGTACTTTTGGACCAAGAATCGATGGATAGTTCTAGAAAAACAAGTGAAAACCTTATTTAATAAAACTAGTTCATAACAATAAGCAATAATCAAAAGCAAACTATTTAAGCATAACAATAAGAAAATAAAAAAAGAAAACTACTTTAACTTGCCAACCTAAATTCAATGAGCAACTACCCTATGAAAGAAAATAAATAAACAAGCCAACAACTATTCTATTAAAGCAAGTAAACAAGTAAGTAAAACAACTAACTAACCTATTAAAGCAAGTAAACAAGTAAGCAAAGCGACTAGATAATCTATTAAAGCAAGTAAACAACTAAATACTCTAAGATAACTTCTGCTGCAAGTAAACTAATTAAGACTTCTCATTGAACAACTATCTAACCTAAGAGGCAAGTGAACTATGTTCTTAATTCAAACTTCAAAACTATTTCTAATTCATAAAAGGAAATCTATTTAATTGAAAGCAAGAGAAATTAACAACTAGTCTTGAACCTATGATAAGCAAGCTACTATCTAATCTATCAAAAAAAAGACTATCTATCCTACAACAACAATACAACTATCTACGAAAGCAAGAAACTACCATGCATTAATCATCAATAGTATAACAAGACTATGCTAATAAACTCAATTGCATTCTATACTAATGAAACAAATTCATACTACACTAAACTCAATAATTAACTACAACTTGAAATTGCAACCTAAATCTATGCAAGAAATTGCATAACATAAACTAAACTAGCTCTATCTTAACAATTCAAATTGCAAAAAGCGAAATGCTCATAAACATAAATTAAACACTATTCTAGCATATGACAAGTAATGAAATGAGTAAACTAGCTAAAAACTAGATAAACAAAGACTAAATAGCATTTGAATAAGCAATTTGCAAATAAAAACTAACACTATCACTATCCATCCACCGAAACCCTGTCAAAGAAAGCATGAATTAAATTTATGTCCTAAAACTCTGTTTTAACTTCTATTTCAGCATGACGAAAGTCTATTCTACCAACTAACTACACATGGGGTTAGTGTCTAAATATGCAAGCTTGATTCTACTAACTAATAAATCATTGCGTACTAAGAAAACTCCTCATAATAACCTGCAAAAACTAAGTTAAACCAATTAAATCACAAACAACAAATTGAATAACAAAGAAGTAAAATATCATTTCATGTACAGGAAATAAAATAAAAATGCATCTACACTATCTAATTCACAAATAAAATCATAAGATAGTTACCCAAATTCTTGGTGGGCTCCCCAACAGTCGTGGTTACTCTTCAAAGGCACACCACGAACTTCAGCACAACGATTTCACCATTAAAACTAAAAACACAAGTTTTACACAGTCTGGCAAAACGAAAATGGAAAAACATAGACAAAATCGTATTTGCCTCTATAACACTACTTCTTATCTATTGTATGACCACCAAAATGGTATTTATAATATTTACAAGCCAAGTGGTCGACCACTGGAGGGTTGAATCACTTCTAAAAATAACAAATTACATTAATGGTGCCCTAACTGCCGAAATAGATTGAGCCAATAATCACCCACCATAACAACCCAAAATCAAGTTGTCAGGAGTACAGTAGTTAGAGGGGATAAGCACGAGAAAAACCCATGTCTCGGATTCGCCCACTATTGGTCGCCAATGCCATAACCACCAAATCTCCCACCGTTTTTGTGCAGGACAAGGTGTTGGACGGAGTGTCGGACCGGGTACCCGATGCAGAATTGAAAACCACAAATTGCTCTTAACCCATTCCGAATTTCAGGAAATGGCTCGCGTGGGACCTAATTGGGAATATTATGCACAAAACCCATGTGCTGTAATTTTCAGATTCCACTTCATTCTCCCACAATTTAAGATGTAAGTCAGCTACCTATAATAGTGTCGGATGGAGTACCGGAAGCAGAAACATGATGCGATTTTTCCCTGTAACACCAAAAAATGTGAATTAGATTCTTGGAAACATAAAAAAGTAATGAATTATACTCAAGATCAACATAAAATACGAATTATGCATACGTGGTGTAGATCATAGCATTTTGGCACAAAATTCTTCAAAAAGATTCTTCAAAACATGAAAACGCATATACACATTCAGCAAAAAAGATCTAATTAACATCATAAAATCGGTCATATCTCGGGCCCAACATTACCCCCACACCTAAGAATTTGCAGGTCCTACTGCAAACAAAAACAAATTGCCTTTCGTGACTAAACTTGAGAAGGAGGGGGTGGATTAGCTTTAGAAGCTTCTCCCTCTTGCCCGAGGGATTTTGACTTAGGATTTTTGTGGTATTTCAATTTCATCCAGAGACTATTATTGGTGGCATTAATATCATCAACCTAACGCTATAGAGAATTCATCTTGGCTTGTAGTACAATGCTATCATGGCGTAAATGACAACTCAGTGTTTCATGCTTTCTAATTTTGAACTGGAGGGATTGGAGTTTTTGGAGGCTATTGATGACATGTGAGGAATCCTTGAGATGTATATTATAACCTTTATCCTTTAAACCATGCAAAACAACAATTTTACCTCTGCAAAATTAGTTCCAAAAGTGACTTCCCATAAACGCAACAATTTTGGCTTGGCGAACTTGTGAAAAATAGGTATCAAAGTGACACCTGTAACTACAAAATAGTAAAACCTGTATAAAACATGAGAGATTTTTTTTTTTTTTGAATATGGCCTTGACAAAAACCTCTCTTGGTTTTCAAAAATTCATTTTCAGTTGTTAGGAAAACACGCCAAGAAAACATGACTAAAATAGGAAAAATAGAGTGTTTTATTTCCTGAAAAACTAGGCCTCTAAGAGAATTGAATATATCCAAAAACATAATGTATATTTATAAACGGAGAAAGGTTATTGTTTTTAATCCTTCCTTGATAAAAACCTCTCTTGGTTTTCAAAAATTCACTTCTAGTTGTTAGGAAAACACGAAAATAAAATATGACTAAAACAGGTAAAACAGAGTGTTTTATTTTCTGAAAGCATAGGCCTCTAAGATGATAGAATATATCCCAAAACATAAATTATATTCAAAAACTGAGAGAGGTTATTGTGTTTTGGTATGTTATGAACACAAACCTCCTCCTTGTTTCAAAATTACTTTCCCATTTGTTCAGAATCCTAGCTTTATGTTGGTTACTCAAAACTTACAGAAGCGCAATGTGGTCTTTGATAGGGATTTTGGAGGCCTTCCCAGAGGATTTTTGGTCTGAAAGTGATATGGGTGGAAATTTTATGATGTCTTATACACAATTGAACCATCAAGCACTGTAAATTCCTTCTCCAACCCTCTGAAAAACTGACTTGAAGTTAAACTGTCCAAATGTGCAAAAACCCTCCTATAGCGCCTGTATTTGGGGATTTTTTCTCAAATGATAACACCTGTGCATAAACTGAAGGAGGTTTTTGTTCCTTGTTATATTATTGACAAAAACCTCTTTCAATTGTTAAATTCATCTTCCTTATTTCAGAAACCAATTTTAAAGTAGAACTTTGACTAAGACAATCATTTGATAATTTATGACAAGAAATGATGACATGACCATGATGAAAATTTATGACCTTGGATGAGTGGAGGGAGTATTAATGATACCTAGACACACCAATGACCATTTTACAACCAAGAGATGTCAAATTTTATTTGATAATTTTATTTTGAAAATATAACAATTTGACCTAATAACCCTATCAATCACATGAAAGAGTAAATTTGATCACTGGCGACTGACAGAACTGACAAATAATAACAAAAGGCTTGGTTTGTACTGGTAGGCATGGTGAATAGGAGAATTTTTATTTCCTGTCATCAATATGTAACAATTCAAATGACTAATCCTCTTTTCATAAGCTTGGAATATAGATGACAGTAAGTATTTAGTAGTTGTAATCGCTTTGTATTTGTCACAAAGAGTAGTTAAGTATAAGTAGTCTTCTATAGCATAAACATAAAAATGCACAATAGCTTATAACACACGGAATGATGTTAGAAATATATAATTTAGCATACCAATACAAACAACTGCTGATATAATATCCCAAGAGTTTCTAAGAAGATAGTATGACAGAATTTTGACAGAAATCCTACTTCCTCTTCTCATGGGTTTGCTATACAAATGGGCAATGCTTATCATTTTTATCTCAGGAAACTCCCCCCAGACCAAAGATATGGCACGTCCTCGTGCCATGAATTAGCAATAGGCTTCTTGGTCTTTATTGTTTTTAGAGGGGGGTTAGCAATAGGCTTCTTGGGGATTGGTTACAACCTTCCTCACTTGGGAAGACATCTTCTCTAGACTCTTCAAGAAGTAAAAGGGAAAGTTACAATGGCTTATTGAACTGAAAGTGAGCTAATAATCGAAATGGACAGGTTTTAAAGACAGAATAGCTTCACATGTAATCAATCTGGTGATGACTATGAGAGGGTTGATTAGCTCCTCTTTTATCCACTCATTGGAGTATCCCTTAGCTCCAGAGATGTTCTTAAATTCAGTTTTGAAAACCCTGTTATAGCTTGCTCTTGGCAACTGGTGGTGTTTAAATCAGTAGTCTCCAACTCTTGGGAGATTTGTGGCTAAGGAAATTGATTCCTCAGATGCCACAAACATAATGAATAGGAGTTGAGGTAGGCTAAGAGTGTTCCATTGTTGTTGATTTTGCCACCATGCTCACTCAATCCACTTGCATAGAACATGTAATCTCAAGCCTACAATGAACAACCTGTAACAAAAATGTAATGTCAAACCTACAATGAACAACCTGTAACAAAAATAAACCAACAAAGTGGTTTGTTAAGGACATATACAACAATTTATAGCACATGGGAGTTTAGCACTTCAAAATAAAATGACTACTGATGTTATTAACCTGTATCATGAAAATAATACAAAATTTTTACAAAGATTTACTTCTTTAGGAAAGGATCATTTGTCAACTCATGAACCCCTCCCCCACACCTAAGTATTGTGACACCTCACAATCAAAAGTATAGGAAATTAGTCAGTTCTTCTGATAGCCGAAGATTTACAGTTTGTAAAGTGTAAAGATAAATTTCACAAATTGGTCTAACGAGACGGTTAGAAGATGGCCCCACCTATAGGATAAGAGATCCTATATAAAGATAAGAAGAGGTAGAAAAGAGAGTTTCAAGATAGTCTCAGAGTTAGTTCCCAATGGAAAGTTTATGGAGTTCATTAACCTTATCTTAACCCTACATACTTCATGTTAGCTTTGTCTACAAGTAATTTCGTACATCAAGACAAGTTTAAATTTATTTTTTGTCAGATTATCATCCTCGCTAGGTAGAATTCCCCACTGCCAACAAGCATGTTCAGTACTCCGACAGGTTTACCTAGTCATACCACAGGCCGGCACCCACTTCCAGCAGACTTGTTCAATATCCCAACAGGTTAGCCTCTTACATCCTCAGAGACTAGCCTTCCATCTTTTAAGATTTTAGTATAATATTTATGTATGCAAGAGGATTGGGGGACAACTCTGAAAACAACTTCTTCTTTTTTTTTCAATTGGGATGGTATTTATGTTAGAGGATGACTTTCCGTTATATTCCTTAGTGATTGTCTTGATGTAAGAGGTACTTAAGCGGACGTGGCCTATCTAAAGATATGATATAATCAAGCTATTTAGTGTGTAGTGGATGGTACCATTGAGAAAGAACAGAAAGGTATATCTAGGCTCAACTCACTTTCTTCTTTTGTAAGTTATTGTGATGTTTCCATGACTAAACGCTAATCATACCTCCTTGTTACTCCTTAATAAATATACTTTACTCACATACTCGGGTTTCTTGGAGAAACTGTACGAGAGACCTCTAAGCTTGATGGTTACGGTGTCACTTCGTTATATAGTGGTGAAGGTTCAAGAGCAACTGTTATTTAAGATGCCTTAAGAAAATGTTTTTTTTTGGAAAAAGTATGGCTAATTACAACAAGTCATTATTCATTTGATGCTTAGCAGACAAGAAGGTTCAAGTATAGCAATGTTTCGAAGAACAATCCTTTTTTTATATTTTCTTGAAACTGTCTACTCCTGGTGAAATAAATACCTACATAAGTCTCTAGAAAAAAACACACTCTAAAATATCAAATAATAATGAGATCAATGAGATCAATTCATTGGAAGATGTATCTCATAGTTATTTTATTAAAAGAAAATGTAAAATGAGGTTGCATTCGACTTTAAGCTAAACTAACAACATGCAACTTTTATTTACTATCCTACCCTACCTAAAAAGAAAGGGAAAATCTTTATTCAAGTGTAAGAACTCTTCCAATGTAACCATGTGCGGAGCAAGATAAGAAACATACTCATATCCATATATGAAAATTTTACCACAGTGATTACCTAGATACGAAGAACCAACCAACCTACTTGTTTGGGCATCAAAAGGTGTTGAAGAAGAGAATAGTATTGTGGCCCGATGACCTCTTGAAACCAAATTTCAATGTAATCTTAATGTTCATCAACAATAATTTCTATGCTCTCCTTCATCATGCTATGTAGATCCTCTTCTTCTAGATGATTCATTTCTGAAGTACATAAAATATCTAATGAGATGGATGTTGAGAACTCCTCAATCTCAGGTCTTAATGATTTCTCTCCACTAGGTGTAGTCCATAATTTTTCAGTTTCCTTCTCATTTTGGAAAGGAAAATCATTTTGTAGCTCACAGGACCTTGACTCCTCTAATATTACTGGATAGGTATTCAATTTCTTGGTTATTGTCAAGATGTGTTCTTCTTGAGAAGAAGAGATCCCATCTATTGCTAGGATTTGAGAAAATTCCCTCGGGCTAAAAGTTACTTCTGAGTTCATCTTGCCATTTGATAAAACTTGGTTCACACAAAGATGATGTCCACAAGGTTAGGATCTCCTGATGGTGGTAAGAAAATGAAGGTTGTATTGTTTGGTTCTGTAGAAGGCTTGAGTGGTCTTGCCTCCTGTCCCACTATTATTGGTGCTTCAATTTTCTTCTTTCTAGTGCTCCCTGTCTTGGTCTCTTTAGAGACAATTTTAGCTCTTTGGGTTGACCTAACTCCTGTTTTTCGATATCGGTCTGGGGAGTTTATGAGTGGAACGTTCCTTCCCCCAAAAAGGTCGGAAGGAACCTTGGTTGAAAGGTATGATTTAGATTTAATGTATCTACCTTTTTGGTCTCTAGGTCTATTCATGAAAGAAAAGAAAAAGAAAAAGAAAAACTACCATTGGGTTTGGGGGACCCTGCAATAGTAGATGCACAGGTTCTTACCTCCCGTCTTAAAGTTCCCCTGCCACCAATCTAATTCTAAGGTCTAGAAATAATCTATTTCCTAACTATTTCCTACCTTGAGACAACTCCTCGACAACGACACCAAAAATGATGGGTGTTCTATATGCACTAAAAAGACACTAAAAACCCTCAATTAAATTGTCAACCGGGGGTAAGTAAACTTAAACTTGTAGAAAAATATATGCCAAAGGTAGAAGGACTGATAGTAGTATAGTCTAACTAAGTAAGTGACTATCTAAGGCTAATCTATTCAAGCAAAGCTATCTAATAAGCAAACCCTACTAAGCAACTTTAATCTATGTAACCTAAGTACTTTTGGACCAAGGATCGATGGAAACTTCTAGAAAAACAAGTGAAAACCCTATCTAAAGAAAAATAGTTCATAACAATAAGCAATAAGCAAAAGCAAACTATTTAAGCATAACAATAAGCAAATAAAAAAAAAAAACTTCTTTAACTTGCCAACCCAAATTCAATGAGCAACTACCCTATGAAAGAAAATAAATAAACAAGCCAACAACTATTCTATTAAAGCAAGTAAACAAGTAAGCAAAACAACTAACTAACCTATTAAAGCAAGTAAAGAAGTAAGCAAAACAACTAGCTAATCTATTAAAGCAAGTAAACAACTAACTACTCTAAGAGAACTTCTACTGCAAGTAAACTAATTAAGACTTCTCATTGAACAACGATCTAACCTAAGAGGCAAGTGAACTATGTTCTTAATTCAAACTTTGAAATTATTTATAATTCATAAAAGGAAATCTATTTAATTGAAAGCAAGGGAAATTAACAACTAGTCTTGAACCTATGATAAGCAAGCTACTATCTAGTCTATCAAAGCAAAGACTATATATCCTACAACAACAATAAAACTATCTACGAAATCAAGAAACTACCATGCATTAATCATCAACAGTATAACGAGATTATGCTAATAAACTCAATTACATTCTATACTAATGAAACAAATTCACACTACACTAAACTCAGCAATTAACTACAACTTGAAATTGCAACCTAAATCTAAGAAAGAAAATGCATAACATAAACTAAACTAACTCTATCTTAACAATTCAAATTGCAAAAAGGGAAATGCTCATAAACATAAATTAAACACTATTCTAGCATATGACAAGTAATGAAATGAGTAAACTAGCTAACAAATAGATAAGCAAAGACTAAATAACATTTGAA
>JASDQU010101055.1:271771-289669 GCA_032191745.1 Picea mariana | reverse complement strand
GAGTTGTGAGAGAGTGGGGTGAGTGATTTGAGATAGAAGGGCTAGGAACAAAGACATCAAGGAGGATAAGGAGGGCGCGGGAGAGGATATTTTTGACCATCCAATAGTTGTGTCGATGCCTTGAGGTGCAAAGAGATCCTGGGAGGGAGCCTGATATATATTTTTCCTAGTCGTCAAGCAATTTCTGCAGGAAACCTGAAACAAAGCGATCAAATCCATCATGTTTAGCCAGGAAGGGCAGGTGAGGAGCTAAAGAGGTGCGCCTGTCTTGGCCACTTCATCCCAAGATGGGGTGGCGTGTCAAAGAGGAGGCATGGAGAAGAAATTGGGAGGGCATGGCACAAAGTAGAGCCACCACCTATCTCTAAGCACATAGGGGAGACATCGAAGGAGCGTAGACAACTCACTCTGAGCATATAGGGGCGACGTCGAAGGAACATAGACAACTCGTCTGCAAGGGAGGAAAGGTGAGAGTGAGGGGATTGTACACAGGATACCAAAGGAAGAGCACTAGGGAGGGGAGGGGTCATGTCTGATGCCATTATGGTCATCAGAATGTTGGACTGTGGGAGCTACAGAAGAGTGTAGAGAGAATGTGGGTTAGGGGAAGGGGTCATGGGCATAGTGAATGAGCATCGCCTCGGGGGGTGAGGGTAGTTAAGGAACATGAGGGGGGAGTGAGTTGGCACACATCCAATCATCGTGGAATGTGCCAAGAGAGTGGGAGTGGGCTTCCATGTGGTCACTTGCATATGGGGTAATGGAATCCTTGAGTGTCATGTCGATACAGACCTATCTGAAGGAGTGAATGGAAATATCCTCTATGGTAAAGTCGTGAAGGTCAACATTGTCGTGGAAGCTTTCATTGGAAATTTGGTTTGCCAGGGAGTTCTTCTTGCATCAGATGTGGAGGAAGGAGATAGGGTCCCCAATATCCAGGATTTGAGGAAGGTGTTGAAGGCCCTGGTCCAAGTGCCAAATGGGAGAGAATTTTGATCTTTGAGAGCCATTTTACATGCGAATAGCCAAAGAGATATTAAGGATGAGAGTTGCCTTCAATTAAAAGAGGGAAAAGTGCATGGTTCCTGGCGATTCTGAGACCATGGAGGAGACCCGAAATTTCTACTGCATTGTTACTATCGTGCCCAATGTTCTCGTGATAAATATGAACAATTTCCCCTGTGTTATTACATAAAACACCTGCAAAACCACCAGGTCTGAGATTTCCTTTTGAGGCACCATCAAAATTTAGTTTAGGGAAACCAAAGGGAGGGGGGAACCAATGATATGGATTGTGGGGGACCTCATGCAGGGGTTTGTGGAAGGTGGGAGTCCCAAGAGTGTCAGGGTGGATGTCCCATCGCTGAAGGAGTAAAGCTTCATTGAGTGGAGCTTTGAAGTCAAGTTCAAACCAACAGTGCAAAAGTATTGTCTCTAGCAGCTAGTTTTTGCAGATGGTCCATAGGGAGTCTTCAGAAGAAGATTTATCTTCGAAAATGCGTCGGTCACCTTCTTTCCATATGTTCCATACCAGGAAGCCTGGGATAAGTTTCGAAAGGTGGATGAGAATTTGGTTTTGATAGGGACTGTCATCCCAATTTTTGAGGGTGTGAGTGATGTTGCTATGAATTCGATCAAAGATCCTACAGAGTATTGCTACTTTATCCCATAAATTGTTGGATAAGGTGTAGTTCTTAAGAAGATGATCTATGTATTCTTTTTTGTTGTTACAGAGAACACATCTCGAGGGACTAGAGAATCCTCTTTTGAGGATGTTTTCCCAGGTGAGGATGCACCTATGAAGAACGTGCCAAAGAAAGATTGAGATCTTTGGCCAAGTCCTTTGAGCCCAGAGCTTGTCCTAGCCTAGGTATAGAGGATCAAGCATGGGAGGAATGAGGAGTTGGTAGGATTCTTTTATGGTGAAGGTTCCCCTTGGAATATAACCCCATCTAAGCTTATCATTGTCCTATTTGATTCTAATTTTATGATTACTGACATCTTGGACGATTTGAGTTTTGATTTCTGGCTATAGATGACAGAGAGAAGTTTGGAGCAGTAGCCAGTGCCTGAAGTGATGTGTATCTGTGGTGTGCCAGTAGTACTTGACCTTATCGTTTCCTTGAGGTGGGAGGTTATGTTTCCTTTCCAATATTGGAAGTTGTTTCCAAGAGTTCGACTGGAAGTTTGTTAAGGCCCCATTTCTGATTTCCCAAAAAATGTGTTGTTGGATGAGGTGTCAATGACGTTACCTCGAGTTCCAAATGAGAGAGCCTTGAGTGGTAGGGGTGAAGCGAACAATGTTTTGAGGGTCCCAGTTTGGGGCACATTTATTATGCCATAGTTGCGCCCAAGGAGTGGATGTGTTGGATATCCAGCTCCACCAGGTTTTAGCATTGAGAGTTTCATTGCTATTTGTAGGGTCCCTAAGGCTGAGGCCACCCATATTCTTTGGTAAGGAGAGGGTGTCCCATTTGACCAGAGCCCATTTGTGAGTGTTGTTTTCCCCACTGCAGATAAAGGTATGTTGTAATTTTTGAATGGATTTGAGTACCCATTTGGAGGCAACGAGAACAAAGAAGAGATACAACGACATTGTCTACAGGGTAGATTTTAGGAGAACGAGTTTCCCTGCAAGATTGAGAGTTTTGAAAGTCCAGGAAGATATCCCTTGAGTTAATTTGTCTAGAATTTCCTTCCAACTGGAGTGCTTCATCGTTGAGGCGATTAGTGGAGCTCCCAGGTATTTGGAGGGGAGAGAGGAGGAAACAAAAACTAGGGTTTGAGAGATGGTTCTTTGAGTGAGAGGAGGCATGTTGAAGAAGAAGATAAGAGATTTATCCAAGTTTATAGTGGCACCCAAGGCCTCCAAGAAGGTGTCGAGAATAAGTTTGAGAGTGCGTGCCTCTTGGATAGAGGGGTGGGATAGTAGAAGATTGTCATCCACAAATTTTTGGTGAGTCAGAGGTTGACTGTTGTTGAGCTTCAAGCCTTTAAGAGTGCCATTGGCAATGAATTTTTTTAACATTCGACTTAATCCTTCATCCACGAGGATAAAGAGAAAGGGGGAGAGGGGATATCCCTGATGGATTTCACAGAAGGGGAGGAAGGTAGGGGAGGGAGAGCCATTGAAAAGAACTGAAAATAAGGAAAAATAAAGGAGAGAGAGGATCCAATGGACCGAGTCATGGTTGAAGCCAAAGGCCAGAAGGGTCTTCTCAATGTACTCCCAGCGAAGGTGATCAAAGGATTTAGATAGGTCTAGTTTGAGAAGCATACCTAGTGTCTTGGTGGATTTTAGGGAATGAATGACCTCATGGGAAAGAGTGATTCCATCCAGAATTTTCCTACCCTCAACATAGCATGTTTTCTTAGGATAGATAAGGGAAGAAGAGGCTTTAACCTATTGGATATGACTTTAGGGATGATTTTATAGATAACATTGCAGAGTGCTATGGGTCCATACTTACTTTGTACATCAACATTTTCATATTTGGGGATCAAGGTGAGGAAGGTGGCATTGAGGGAAGGGAGGACCCATTGACGGTTGTGTGATTCCTCCAGAATGTCGAGAACATCCAGCTTGAGTATGTCCTAGCAGGCATGGAAGAAGTTGATAGTGAAACTGTCTGGTCCAGGGGAAATATTTTCCTTCATTTGCATGACAATATCATCCACCTCTTGAAGAGTGATTGGACGCATGAGGATGACATTGTGGTTATTAGTGACTATGCTAGGGATGTGGGAGGTACCCCTATGGATGGTGTTTCCCATGGAGCAATTCTCCTCCATGAGAAGATCAACGTAGTAGGAGACCAACTTTGTCTCAATTTTCTTATGGTTTTCAAGCCTAGTTTCGTCTTTTATTTTAAGGTTGGAGATTTTGTTGTGCATTCTATGCTAGATGTTAGATCGGTGAAAGAAAGAAGTATTACATTCACCCTCTTTCAACCAGGAGATTCTGAATTTTTGTTTCCAAAGAATTTCCATTTGCTTACATCTCTCTTCGATTTGGGACTGAAGCTTAGTTTCTTTGTGTGCGAGAGCAGTCGAGTAACCTTTGAGGATGATCTGTTAATGAAGGGACTCCATGTCCCTTTCCAGAGTGGTTTTGGTTGAGAAAATGTTCCTAAAGGTCATTTTATTCCACTCCTTCAGATGTTGCTTTAGCCCTTTTAGTTTTTGCTGGAACTTGTACATTTTGGTGCATCCAGGGGGTGGGTAGTCGACCACCAATGTTGTATCATAGGTTTGAATTCAGGGCTGGATAACCAAAATTTCTCAAATATGAAGGGGTTGTAGCAGTCCTTGTATTTTAAGTGTCAGTGAAGGAAGATAATCCAATGGTTAGAGCCCAAGGAGGGGAGGATGGAGAAGGAAAGCTCATCCTCGACTGTTCCAATGTCTTCATAGACTAGAAATCAATTGAGATGTGAGGCAATATGGGAGATTCCTCTGCATTAGTTGTTCCAGGTGTAGATTCCATTGGTCGGATCCAGATAAACCAATTCATTATTCTCAATGAAGTTTTTAAATTTTTTGTCCTCCTGCATGAGAGTGCGGTGCCCCGATTTTTTTTCTTGCAGATTGGTGATGAGGTTGAAGTCACCATCGAGGATCCACTTCTATCTAGGCTTTTCTTGTTTGTACCAATCTAGAAAATTTAGAATATTGGTTTTTGGATCAACAGATTGAGGTCCATATACAGTGGTGATGATTCCATGTATGTCCGTGCCAATGAGGTGGTAGGAAGCTAAGATGGAGTTTATCGTGGTGGTGAAGTTGTTAAGAGTGATAGTTGTAGGATTCCAAGTGATTGCAAGTCCGCTTGAAGCCCTAGTCATATCCACTACAACGGAGTTTCTATTTTTCCAGAGACGAGCAAGCAATTTCTGGAGAGTTTCGCTAATGATTTTTGTTTCATGAATCACAAGGATTGTGGGTTTTTCCTAGTGGATTTTCTTTTGGATCATTCTGTTTTTGTTGAGACTGTTTATGCCCCTAACATTCCAAGAGATGACTTTCATTGGGAACATTGAGTGTTGGAGGAAAAGAATCCAATTAGTTGGTCATATTTACCTAACTCTACTAATCTGGAACCCAAGGAGGTAATGCATTGAAGGTCTATCTTGCACCCACACTTATTGAGATCTTTGACTTCCTTTTTTAGATCGATAGGTGGGTTGTTTTGTATCCCCAGCCAGCCATGTAGTTTATCTTCTTGGAGGAATTCATTGAGGAGGTGGATCTTCTTTGGAGTGATCATGTGGAAGGCATGTTTTTTGCATGCATCTTCCGGTCCTAGGAGATCTAGCTCGCCCAGGTATAGATCTCTTGTGTCTTCATCCATTAATGTATCTAGGTCCTCACTGGTGGAGAAAATCAGGTTCTTTGTGGGTGGCTTTGAGGATGGATTAGGCAGGGGATCGATCAAGGTGGGTAAGGGATCTAGGGTGGGAGTGATTTCCTGGTTGTGCATGGGTTGCTGGTGCTACTTTTGGAGGGTTGGTTGGATTTCTTCTTCATTGTGATCCTCCCCGAGCGTTTGTTGGGACATGACTTGAAAACTGTTGTTTGTAGATAGATCTTTGGATTTGGTTGTAGTGTGGGGTTTCTCGGTGTTTCTTCACTGGGTGCGAATTATGCAGAATCCTTCTTCATCTGAGAGTGTTTCATCTTTTGGAGCTATAGTTGCTTGTTTTGAGGTCAATCTCAAAACAGGTACCCATGTTCATGGAATTTGTGGCACCTGAAAGGTACATGCTCATAGTCTAGGGTTTGGATCCATTTTGTGTCTTCATGTGCGAGACAGATGGAGTCTGGCAGGGATTTGGCAATGTGCATGTAGGCATAGATCCTGGCATAGGAAGTGTATTTGTTGGTTTTAGTTTTCTCTTCTATTTTGATGAAGTTTCCCAGAGTTTTACCAATGTCTTTGAGGGTTTCATCATCCCAGTAGTCTTGGGGTAACGAGTAGAGTCTGATCCACATGGTCACCCAAGTGAAGTGTTCTTTGTCTATATTGAAGCGTTATATCCATTTTTTGAGGTATAAGCCTGTCGAGTTGAAGTAGTAGGGGCCATTTTAGTAGTGACATGAGCCAGCTGGGGCTGGGTATGTTACATTGTCTCTCTTTCAAGCATGTGTATCCTTACCTAATGGATGATCTATCTATACTTAATGTATGATTTCATGTACTCCTTAGCTTCTTGATCTCTTTTTTCCCTCCTTACATTACCTCACATTGGTGACCATTATCGTAATTTGTTTCGGCCATCAATTTATGTTTTGACCTCACACATTAGGGGGAATATGTTACAACATTATTTTACATCCTAGGGACTCATGGAGGACCCATCGATGATTCATTTTTTAGACACATTGTTCTACCCCATATTTCCCCTATTTTTTAGGACAAACATGCATGAACTACTTAACAAAGTGTGAATGATCGTTGTTGAACCAAAATAAAACCCATGATTGGTCATTGGTTGCACCACTGCCATCCTGTGACCACCTTTTCGGCTTCGAAAATTAGTGATTCATGAGGAGATTAGTGATAGGTGAGTTGTTTCTCTCATGATCTGTGATATTAGTGATAGGTGAGTTGTGTATTTTGTGTTGGATGGTACATTGATGAAATAAAGAAGTATTGCGTTCGCCCTCTTTCAGCCAGGAGATTCTGGATTTTTCTTTCAAGAGCATTTCCTCTTTCTTACATCTCTCTTTGATTTGTGAACGAATCTCAGTTTCTTTGTGTGCGAGAATAATCGAGTGAACTTCAAGGATGATCTTTTGCTGAAGGGACTCCATGTCTTTTTCCAGAGTGGTTTTGGCTGAGAAGATGTTCCCAAAGATTGTTTTATTCCACTCCTTCGGGTGTTGCTTTAGCCATTTTAGTTTTTATTGGAACCTGAACATTTTGGTGTGGCCAGGGGGTGGTTATTTGACCACCAATGTTGGATCATGGGTTTGAATTCAGGGTTGGATAAGAAAAATTTCTCAAATCTGAAGGGGTGGTAGTGGTCCTTGTCTTTTTGGTGATAGTGAAGGAAGATAAGCCAATGGTCGGATCTTGAGGAGGGGAGGATGGAGGAGGAAAGCTCGTCCCTAGATGTTACAATGTCTTCAGAGACTAGAAATCGGTTGAGACATGAGGCAATATGGGAGCTTCCTTCGCGTCGGTTTTTCCAGGTGTAGATTCCATTGGTGGTATCCAGATCAACCAATTCATTACTCTCAATGAAGTTTTTAAATATGTTGTCCTCCTACATGAGAGTGAGGCACCCCCCCCTTTTTTTTTCATATTAGTGATGAGGTTAAAGTCATCACCGAGGATCCAATTTTGTCTGGGATGTTCTTGTTTGTACCAGTCTAGAAAATTTACAAGATTGGTTTTTTGATCAACAGATTGAGGTCCATATACAGTGGTGATGAAGCCATGCATGTCTGTGCCAATGAGGTGGTAGGAAGATGATATGGAGTTTCTGGTGGTGGTGAAGTCGTTCAGAGTGATATCTGTAGGATTTCAAGTGATTGCAAGTTTTCCAGAGGCCTTGGTCGCAACCACTGCAATGGAGTTGTTATTTTTCCAGAGACGAGCGAGCAATTTCTGGAGAGTTTTGCTAGTGCTTTTTGTTTCCTGAATCATGAGAATTATGGGTTTTTCCTGGTGGATTTTATTTTGGAGAATTTTGTGTTTGTTGAGACTGTTTATGCCCGTAACATTCCAAGATATGGATTTCATTGGGAACCTTGAGTGTTGGAGGAAAAGAATTCAGTTAACTGGGCATATTTCCCTGACTCTACTAACCTAGAACCCAAGGAGGCAATGTGTCAAAGGTATGTATTGCACCCATGCTTCTTGAGATATTTGACTGCTTTTTTCAGATCAGTAGGTGGGTTGTTTTGTATACCCAGTCGACCATGCAATTTATCTTTGTGGAGGACTTCTTTGAGGAGGTGGATCTGCTTTGGAGTGATTGTGTGGAAGGTGTGTTTTTTGTATGCATCTTCCACTCCTAGGAGATCTAGCTCGCCCCGTTCTAGATCTCCCATGTCTTCATCCATTAACGCATCCAGGTCTTAACTAGTGGAGAAGATCAGGTTCTTTGTGGGTGGCATTGAGGATGAATTAGGCAGAGGATTGATCAAGGTTAGCGAGGGATCTAGGGTGGGAGTGCTTTCCTAGTTGTGCATGGGTTCCTGGTGTTGCTTTTTGGGGTATGGATAGATGTATTATTCATTGTCATCCTCCCAGGGCATTTGCTGGGCCAAGACTTGAAACATGTTACTTGTAGATGGATCTTTGGATTTGGCTGCAGTATGGGGTTTCTGGGTGTTTCTTCGTCGGGTGTGGAATGCACAGAATCCTTCTTCATTCGAGACTGCTGCGTCTTTTGGAGTTGTAGTTTTCTTGTTTTGAGGGCAGTCTCGGAAGAGGTACCCATGTTCGTGCAATTTGTAGCATATGAAAGTTAAATGCTCATAGTCCATGGTTTGGATCCATTGTGTGTCTTCATGCGCAAGACAAATAGAGTCTGGCAAGGATTTGGCAATGTGCATGTAGACGTAGATCTTGGCGTAGGAAGTGTATTTGTTGGTTTTAGTTTTCTCTGCTATTTTGATGAAGTTTCCCAGAGTGTTACAAAATTATTTGAGGGTTTCATCATCCCAGTAGTCCCGGGGTAATGAGTAGATATTGATCCAAACGAGCACCCAGATGAAGTCTTATTTATCTGGATTGAAGCATTCTGTCGAGTTTCTGAGGTATAAACCCGCCGAGTTGAATAAGTAGGGGAATATTTATAGTATTTGATATCTGTCATCCATCTATGTGAAGATGATGGTAAAGAATCCTTTTGATCCCAGTTGGATGTCAAAGTGGGCTTTGGGTTTCCATTTTTCCACGATCCATTGAGAAGCATGTGTTTCATCGGCCAGATTTCGATGAATTTTCCAATGAGTGCATAAGTTCTCATGTGTTCGATTTTGGCATTCATGCGAGATGGAGGAAGCTTGATCCTTGGTTGGTTCTCAGATTTAGGAATGCAGGTGTTGGTTTTGATGGCTTCCAGGGTAGTAGGTGTCGTGGACAGCTTCACAAGTGCCGAACAATAAACTATAGTGGGATCAGATTGGTTTTCTTGGATGGGTTCCTGGGCAGGAGGAATTTTTTAGACTTGGTCTGGAGAGATCCTTGGAGGTTCATTTAAGACTTCTTTGTAGGAAAGGGAGGATCCCATGGCTCCTCCCTTGGGGGCGACCATGAGGGTCTAGAACTAAAGGATAGAAATGGAGGGGACTTGATCACAGGTGAGGGCGGGCATGGGAAAACACAGAGTTAGGGTTTAGGCATCAACAAGTCAGTTGAATATTCTTCCCAGATTCCTCAAGTGTTGTGCAATTTACTTTGAGTTATATTTAGTTATTGTTGCTTACTGAAAACAGGAAAATGCACTCATGTCTCTATTTTATGGTTGAATGTTGTTGTATATAAATAATCATTGATGTGCACTATACGAGTAATTGTATTCATGTTTTGATAGAACATGGACAATCGAGTGAACTTGTGTTCCATGATGTAAGTTAATTTCCCCATTTTATATTAGTATCCTAAATTTTACTGGGTCATTTTAGTAGTGATGTGAGCCAACTAGGGCTGGGTATGTTACATTGTCTCCCTTTCGAGCATGTGTATCCTTACCTCATGGATGATCTATCTATACTTGATGTCTTATTGTAGGTACTCCTTAGCTTCTTGATCTCTTTTCTCCCTCCTTACATTACCTTACATTGGTGACCATTATCGTAATGTGTTTCGGCCATCAATTTATGTTTTGACCTCACACATTAGGGGGAATATGTTACAACCTTATTTTCCATCCTAGGGACTCATGGAGGACCCACTGATGATTCATTTTTTAGACACATTGTTCTACCCCATATTTCCCCTATTTTTGAGGATGGACATGCCTAAACTTCTTAACAAAGTGTGAATGATCGTTGTTGAACCAAAATACAACCCATGATCCGTCATTGGTTGCACTACTACCATCCTGTGACCTCCTCTGTGGCTTCGAGAATTAGCGATTCACGAGGAGATTAGTGATAGGTGAGTTGTTTCTCTCATGATATGAACTTGGGAACTCTCAATCTAGTCAAGTTCACTAAGTTCTAGAGATGTACAAATCTCTCCTAACCTCTTCCACCAATCTACAAAAGGAATGAATTCCATGGGCAAGAGAAGGAAGAATGATTGATATGTACATGCTATGGGAATTTCAGAGAATCTCTTACATAAGAAATCAATCTTCATATCAGGTTATCCTTACTTTCTGAGGGATATGGAGGAGAAAGAGAAATAATCTTAGGTGGACTGCATCATGACTCAAGGTATGGAATTTTAGGTATTCACTCTCTTTTGGATTTATAAACAGATCTACATGGTTTTATCCTTTCAATTCTTATGTATTAAATGTTCAATACTTGCTTGTGTTAGATCTGATCTTTCCTTGAGTAGAATGGATTAGATCTAAGATAGATCTAATTTTTCCTAAAGCTTAAGAAGGTTTGAGGATTGGTATTTGTTGTCACTTGTGTGGAGGAAGAAGGCTGCAAAATATGGAGCTAAATCTTCAGAGCTACCACAATTAGGATACGTAAGGAAAATCGTCGATTCAAAGGTCTGTCATTCTATCTTCTTGCTTAAATAAGAACAAATCTAGTAGATCTATGAAAATTGTGTAGTGGTCTATCTCACTATCTTTATTGGATCAAGGGAAGATCCTAGGAAGGTCTTTGTTATCCGTAGGTGAGAGTTGTCCACAAACACCAATTAACCTCCATGAGAAAATTTTCTATTACACCATAATTTATATGAAGCTCCACTCTAGGCAAAAGCCACCTCCAATCTTTGATTCAATATTTATTTTGTTTAATCACGTAGCCTAGATACCTAATACCATTCTCCATATCAAATGATGGGAAGTTAAACAGATTTGTTAAGGTCTATCTATTTTCCTCCTCAACACTCGAGGAATATATGGAAGACTTAGTAACATTGATCATCATACCTATAGCATCGCAAAAGAGATCCAAGCATTTGTTTAATACTCTACCTTAAGCTTTAAAGTAACAACATAAAATAAGAATATCATCCACAAAGAATAAATGTGAAATATGTTCTCATTGTCCTATTAAAATCCCTTGAAAAATAGTGTCTTCTTTTGGCCTCTAATATCAACTTACTAATACCATTGACAATAAGAATAAAAAGATATCGCAATAGTGGAAATCCTTGAAGCCCCAACCAAGTTTGAAGAATGACGAACTTGCACTATTAATAAGAACTGCAAAATATTTCAAAGTCACACAAGCCATTATCCATTTAACTATTTACAAATTAAAACCAATATGTAGAAGAAGCAGCCTAAGGTAGAGCCAACAAACTCTGTCATAGGATTTCGACAAGTCTATTTCGAAAATCTGACTAATCGCTTCTTCAATTTAACAATCTGTAAGCCTTCTTGAGCCAAACCGATGGCCTCATGAACAAGTTTTTCCTTGAACAAACCCAAACTATTTTTGAGAAATGATGATGGAGAGAAAAGGCTTGATACTGATTGCGATTATTTTTTCCATAATTTTATACAAACAATTACAAAGATAAATACGATGAAAAAGGAAATCAACTTTTGGAATTACAATATTAAGGTTAAGTTTTTACTAGAAAAACAGTTTCCAATAGTACAAATTTCCTCCATTATTAGTAGCAAATCAAAACCAATAACATCAAAATAATACTCAAAGAATTCAGTCGACCAACCATCAAACCTTGAATTTTTTTCTTTTTTTTTCTTTTTTAAAGATGACAATGATCTCATGTATCTCTTCTCTCGAAATTTCATAATACACTTCTCTGCATTCTTCTTCCTGAATAAGATGCGGAAAAAAAAGATACCAGTTTGAGCATTTCTGCCACCTTTACTTGGGCCAACTCATAGAACAGATTATTGAAGTGACTTACCCCAATATCAGACAAAACAGAGAAACCACGAACCTTGTTTACCTCTGTGTCTAGAAGATCCCAAATTGTATTCAAATTCCGCTTATAGTGAGCAAATTTCTGAAAGGATTTTGTATATTGGTCCCCCGCTTCAATCCAAAGAGCCTAGATCTTAAGACACCAAGTATTTTCCTATTCTAGTAGCAACTGAAAACATTTTCCTTCCGACCACCGTCATTCATTTGTATCGGATAAAGACACATTCCCTTCCCTGATCATACTATATAAAAACCATTAAAGTTTAAATTAAACGCATAGGCCCACTCAGACTATATGTATATATAAAAACCTTTAAAGTTTATTAAGAATATCAGTGTAGAAGTAAATTAATGATATTGTTGTTTATTTATTTTTTATTAAAAAAAAAAAAAATAGGTTTCGTATAAGAGTTATTAACTGGGTCAATTTCCAACAAATACCCTCAAATAATAAATTTAGTTTATAATAGTGATGGGATAAAACATGGCACTACAATGATAAAATGGTGATTTTATTCCTTTTAATTTTGGGAGTGCTTTATTGAATTTATAAAAATGTAAGAAATGATATTTTTAAAAACACTTAATGATATTTTTAAAAACACTTTATAACTTAAGTCGTAATTAAATTCTTCTTTTTAAAAAATATTGATTTTGATTTTTAATGTTAAATTATTTGTTAATTTTTTTTTTATTTAGTATAACTTTGCAATTTTTAAAATGTTTTTAGTTAATAATAATAATAATTTTAGTTTTGATATAATGTAATTAATTTGTAGAAATTATAGTCTCTAGGGTGTAAAATAGTGGGTGATGGAGTGTACTGCTAAGGCATTTTATTATGTGAAATCATCTGTTAAAAATCCTCAATCATCAAACTAAAAAAATAAAAAACAATTTTTCCTCTTAATCATCAAAACTAATCCTATTAATTAATCCTTTTACTTTAAAACCTAAAAATATTTAAATGAAAAAATTATAACATATATTTTATAATATAAAACATTATTCCTTATTTATTGTAAATTTTGTTAAGTATATAAAATAATATATTTATAATTTAAAATGTCTTTTTTTTCCAATAGAAAATTCACACAAAATTATATTAGATAATAATTTTTTTTACATCATTAGAGAGCCATAGATCAATAAGAACTACACCTTTCCATTCTACTTGGCCCTACAAAATAGTCAAACAAGATGTCCACATATCTTTACAAAAAGCAACAAAAACTCAGATGAACCTATAACCAGTATCCCCACTCTGGAACTGTTAATATATTGGATATTAACATCACAATATCATAAAATACTTAACATTAATCCAATAAAAAATAATCAAACTACAAAAATGGGGATAAAGCATGGAATTAAAAAATATTCAAATGAAGATATGGCCCTACATTCTCTCCATTCCAAGTGAAGTATGATAGTCTTCCTCTTGACACCGATAGTGCTTGTTTTGATAATTTATCTGCCTCCTCATTTGATTCCCTAAAGATGTGATGGAAGCATACACCTTGGAAAGAAGCCAACAGATCCCGAATTCTGAGTTTCTAACCTTCAATATTAATGGCTTAGAGGTTTCTTTTTTGTTTTAGCCATTCAATTATCTCTTTGGAGTCCCCCATTATCTGAATATACTGAATGTCCAAGTGATTTGCAAGGGTAAGAGTAGCCCACACTCCCAATAACTCTGCTTTGGTATTTGTTCCTTCTCTGTAATTGAAGTACCATCTATAATCCGACGAATCTAAACATTTTAAGGAGCCCCCTATGCCACAATTTGAACCCCCTGCAATAGAGGCCCCATCAAAATAGGCCAAAGTGTAACCATTAATCTGAATGATCAGGCTCAGTCTTAAAACCTGTGATTTAATAACTGTTGGTTTCTTATGGAGCACTCCTAAAATCTTGTAAACAACAGCCCAATCCGATGGCGATTTCCCTTCAAAGAGTACTTTGTTACGTTCATTCCAAATGAACCAACACGTAAGAACTGAGAGCGTTTTTGATAATGAATTATTCAATGACCATGAATCCATACAATTGTTAAGATTCATGCCAGTCCATGAGGAATTAAAATTAAGGACATGTGCACATTTTGCCTAGACAAAATTTGCAAATGAGCATTGAATGAAAAGGTGAGCGATATCTTCAGAATTTTTCTTACACAGATGGAAAAAGCCCGGGCCCACCCACTCTTTCTTTTGTAAAATGTCCCAGGTTAAGATCCTGTTGTGTGTAGCCAACCATAAAAACAATATAATCTTCAATTGTAAATTCCATTTCTAAAAGTTTACCTTCCAACCGTGCCATGTTGGGAGAGCCTAAGTAGATAAGATATCATCATAATAGTTTTTTACAGTAAAGTTTCTAGATGAGTCGCCTCCATTCCACATAAGTAAATCCTTTGTGCCTTCGTGGAGTGTGATCCCCACTCGACTTAACTCCACAGTATAGTTATACCAGTCTGTAGCATGAACTCTTGTCAAATCCAAATCATCGTCGCTCTGCCACACCTCAACAAAAGTAACAGGGTCCCTCGCTATCGATGCTTGAGCTAGAGTAGTGACCTGTTTTTGATTTAATAGAGAGATGATCTCTTCATGGAGAAAGGATATGTCACCAATGCCAAGAATCTTGTCTCGCCCAATAGAAATAAGATGACCGGATCCAGGACGCCAGCTGAGCCAATGATTGATAATGGGGATCGTGTGGGTGAGACTAGACCAAATCCTTGAAGCAGAATTACAATTATGAGAAGGCAATCTAATCCAATTGATGAGAGTTGAGTTATGTAGATATTTATCCCTAATAACCTGATGCCAAATACTTTTCTACGTTAATTCCTGGCAAAGGGTAATAGCATTCAAGGCCAAATTGAAGTTGAAAAAATTACAAAAACCCCACCCCCCATTCTTTTTTGGTCTAGAAAGAACCTCCCATCTACAACTTTTGTGTGAGCAACCTCGAAGGAAATTCCATGTTGTTCCCCGTTTTCCCAAAAAACATCGTTTAGGGCCTCAAAATGACTCCAGAAGTTCAGGACCCGAAAAAAGGCTAAAAATAGTAAATTACCAAAATTGTCATAAAACTGTTTTGAGCCAGTTGGAAAAGGTGGGTGGCCACCGAGATCCACATGGATCATTCATATAATTCAGGGGGTCTTCCTGTAAGAGAGTATCTTCAGACTTATCATCAATCACCTTGCCACTGCAATCACACCGGAGGTGGCCAGTACAACGACACCAGCTGCACCTGAAAGGGACACCTCGGTAGTCCAATCATTTTTTAATATGACATCCTCTCCATTCTATATCCAACAATTCCAGAAGTCCTTCATGTAAATCAACTTCCACTAATATCCTCCCCCACTTTTCTAGTTGAGTTAACTAGAGTTGTAAGATCCAGTGAAATAAACCGCCCCAAAGCAACACCTATAGCCTTCAAAGCTCCCTTGTTCTAGAAGTGTATAGGGAGTCCTGGCAAGAGTACCCATAGATGTCTATGTTGAAAATGCTATGTTAATGGATCAAACACCACCCTCCACCGTTTCAACAACAGACTGCTCCGGCCCAAAACCCAGAAATTGTTCAGTAGTAGTGAGGCATCCTCCAGGGTTTTGCAAATGAAGCCCATCCAAGCCTTTGTGAGGTAGAGGATCTCAGGAGTATACCCAAGGATAGGGCCCCATGTTTATAACACCCAATCTAAGACTAGGCTATCTGCTAAATAAGAATAGGACAATCTCCCTACCAACCCACACAGTGCCAATCTGCATGCCTGTTCAAGACCCACATTCGCCCCCAACACCATCCTCCAAAATCTCTTATTTTCCTTCCATACTCGCTTCCTAACCTCAATTGGATTTAAATTTTTGTGAGAGTTCCTAAGTCTACCCACCGAGGCATCCCCTTTGTCACCCCTTCTTGGCTGAAAAACAGACTCTGGACTACGAGGAGGGTGAAAAAAACTGGTAACAACAAGGGATCCAACACAATGAGTTTTTGTGGGATTAATCAAAGGATTCGATATGATACCAGACGCATATATCAGAGAAGGATCATTAATGCCTGGACAATGTGACAAGAGATTAGTTGTATGAGAAGATGTGCTAGAGTTCACTCCAGTTGAGTCTGCCTTTTTTAAAAGACCTCCCCTGTGCCATTCTGCCTCGTCTATCGGAATCATAAGTGTCATGACGTCTTTGAGTATGTCAGCAGTCTCTTCCGATTCGATGGTGCCAACATCTTTTTAGCACTAAGATAATAATTAGAAGGGTTCGTTAATGCCAAGGAAGGGAAGACTAGCCGGAGAGAGGAACCTAATCCCAAGGATCAGTAGTAAAACTGAAGAAAAACACAAATTAATGGCGTTGTACTGGGATCACCATCAAAAGGTGAGAAAGATGACCTCCACAAAGAAGTTAGGAAACCACGAAATTACTAGGTTCAGTTTCCGAAAAAAGTAATAAAACAAGACCCATGAAATTATAAGTTAAGAACTCAATAAAAGCGACAATCAGAATCACTAAAGGCAGGGTCGGGATAAGGCTAGAAGGTTCTAAAAAACATCAAGACTGAGCCTATTTCTCACAACTCACTCCATAAAAACTCAAGTTCATCAACTGACACCCTCCTGGTTGTCGAATATCCACCATTGATGATTCTTGGAGTTTCTTGCCCAATTACAGAGTTCAAAAGTCACCCTTTTAATACCCTTTCTAAAGAGAACTAGTATAATTACAATAATTTCCCACTACTACATTTGTAATTTAAATTATTCTTCGTAAAATGATAGATTTGTAATTTAAACTACCCTTCCCAATTTAAATTATTCTTCCTAAAATGATAGATTTGTAATTTAAACTACCCTTCCCATAGGCAGTTAATTATATTTTCACTTTCCCTTTGCTTTGCTTAATAGAAGGTTTTAGGTTTTGTTTGGTTTTCCTTGATTTAAGGAATTAATTCTCATTTCATATATCTCTTTTCTTTATAATAATAAAATAGTTTATATCCCTTTTGTGTCATGTTGGATTATTTGCCCCAAATCGAAAAAAATAATTTTCACCTTCACTTTCTTGATAGGAGATTGTCACCTTTATATAATTTTATTACTTTGGTTATTTTACATTATTTTATTTCTTCCTATTCTTTTGCACTATTTATTTTACAAAACATTAATTTGATTTGTTTGATTTCTTTAAGTTTGCAGCATCTATCTTACGAAACATTATTTGGTTATGTTTGACTTTTAAAAATGTATGGAAAGATTATTTTAATTTCCATACGTTCTCTTACAAAACATTATTTTGTTTTGTTTGACCTTTAAAAATTTATGGAAAGATTAGTTTAGTTTCGAGTTCTCCTTATAGTTACTTTTGAGTAATACTTTATTTTATCATTTGTTTGAAATATTTTTTTATGTACCATTTCTCCTTGATTGTCAATTTTTTCTTAATCTTCTTTATTATAATACGAATTTTTCCCCTTGTTCATTATCTTGGTCAATGAATTCAACATTCTTTCATTACCTTGTTCATTATCTTCGTCAATGAATTCAACATTCATTTTTTTTTTATTTTTTTTTTATATTTTTAAATAATACTCATTACTATTCTTTTTAATTAAGGAATTTGTAATATTTTCCTTTTACCTTTGCTTTATGCTTTATATGCGATTGCATATTTTCTCCCATTAACCTTCATTGAAGAAATTCCTTTTTCAATTTACCTTTATCTTTTTCTTAATAATTTGTTTTACTAATTATTTTCTTTGTAAGAGTAATTATACTTTTCTCATTTTTTTGAAAAAAAATAAAAATTCAATTTAAAAAAAAAAAAAAAAA
>JASDQU010101055.1:237074-271288 GCA_032191745.1 Picea mariana | reverse complement strand
CTAATTTTAATTTTAATTAAAAAAATGTATATTTTAAAAAAAATTATATTTTTATTTTATTTTATTTTATTTCTACCTTTCTCTTTCTCTCTTTAATTTTTTTTTCTTTTACTTAGAGTTAGATTATTATTTTGTTTCCCTAACTTTTCATTCTTATTAGTTTAAGGTCATGCTATCTCCCTATACTTAACCCTTTGTAATTTTATGTGAATGAAACTTTTTCCATACATGTTAGTATTGTTATTTTTACATAATTAACATCTTGTAATTATTATGTAAGGATATTCTTTACATCTTTGTAATTATTATGTAAAAATAATTTTTCCATGGACATGCACATAGAGGGAGGGTGTAATAATGATAACAAGTATAAGGATGAAAATGATAAGGTTGATCATGATGATATCAATAATAATGATGATGCAGGAGCATTTTGCTTCCTAATTCAACCTTGTTTGCTTCCTAATTCAACTTTGTTTAACTATATCTAGGGGGTTTTTGAAATTACTAAGGGAGTGGGTTCTTTAAGTTTTAATTATTGAAAATTTTATGTTTTAGTTGAGTTCTAGAATTATTGTATAAAATAAGGGTTTGTTAAGTTGAAATTATTTGTAATTGAATTTTCCTTGATTTAGCATATCTTAAAGGAATGAAAATATAGAATCTAGGGGTAAAGAGAGATTTCAGGAGTGGTTGAGGATTTTGTGGATATAGGGGATCCTATAGATTTTGAGTGAAGATTTTATGGATCTGAACCAATTATGATATTAGACTCCTTTGTAATCAAATATGTATTCCTAAGGGCATTGAAAGTAGTTCAAGACAGGGAGAGTTAGAGAGATTGAGGATTGAGAGGTGTGAGTGTGAGAAAAGGGCCAAGTGTGGCCAAAAGGCCAGTAGAAGCCAATTGAATGTAAATTGAGCCAGGAAGGTTCAAGGACTTGTGTAAATTGATGTACAATAATTCATTAATAGAATTATATGGATTTACTAGGCTCTATGTGCTAATGTGGCGTTAGAATCCCCATTTCATTGTGTATTAATCTCTGTGTGAAGCTATTACAGTTCAAATTGGATCTTCCATTAGTGTGCGCAGGTTCCGGATCCAATGGGGTTAAGTCTTCTTATCAAAGAAGATGAATCATAATTGATCATCGATCAACGAAGAGATAGATGTCCTAAAAGCAATAATGGATCAGTAGAGGCAGAATTGTATAGAGTCATGGAGGAGAAAAGATTGAATTCACCTCTGTACGTAAGGTGAACCAGAGGCTGAATCCCTATACCAAGTCTCGAATAATAATAGTCGTCAGATCAAGACAAGTAATAAACCATGATCGTTGATTTATCAAGACAAGGATTCATTCATGAATATTAAGTTTAAACAGTTGAGATTAGATTTGGAGAGGAGGCTACCCATATCGATGGCGAAGGAGCGTTCTTCAATCGGAGGCCGATATGGTCGCAAGAGGATTTCAGAGTAGTATATTCGAAGTTGAATTCTGAAGGATACTCCAATGAATGTGGTCTGATATACGACTATTATTGATCAAGAGAATGAAGATCAATGGTGAGGACAAATGGTTGATCAACATCGCAAATTTGTTTGGAGTGACCAAATCAACGGTTAAGAGGTAACCACATGGAGGCTTGTGATTGGAGATAGCTATCGAAGTTGGAGGACCGTCGAAGTGTTCAATGGAGTTGAGGACCGACCAACGACCTACATTTATTGGTAGTAGTTAAATAAATATCCAGGATGATGACACGTGGTAGCACCACAGTTATTGTCAGAGTCTGTATTGTCGAAGTCCAATAGCTGGAGGAACTACAATATAACAACATTGATGAATGGTCAATATCTATTTGAAGTTGAATAAATCAACGACTTTGTAAGGGAAAATGGAAGATGATAGAGACCAATACATGGCATTAGTGAATGGAAAGTGGGCTCGTGGAAATTGGATCCACAAGTGAAAGTGTGACACACAGTATCCACATGTAAATTCCTTTGACGAAGGTTTGGCACAGTGAAAGTGAAGACCAACAAGTGTGATTTTACGTCTTGGATGATCAACGATGGAGATTATTTTATGTTATCCAAGTCCTAAAGGAATGTGTAAGTTGTTGAAGTTAGGTATTCAGAGTGTCATAGACTAAGAGAAGTCTTATAGAGAACTATGATACAAAGAGAAGATAAAGGAGTCTGAGGTTAAGTGATGATCATTGGATCGTGAAGTGATGCACCAGAGTCGTCGGTTCGAGAGATTATAGAAAATAATTGTTGTTGTGTATCAGGTGATCCGAAGAGATCTGACCCATCCATTGATAAATAGATATACGATGGATATCTGATAGACGAGGAATTCGATGGATTACAAGAGTTAAGCCTCGATGACAATAAGCACCTAGTCAAAGCTCGCGGTTGTATGCAAAGATGAGGACTTGAGTTTAATGCCTGGGCTTATATATATCAGGCACCAAATTTCAATACACGATCGTGTGGAGATTTAGCACATGGTTTTGAGAGCTAATGGACTGGTGAAAAACAAGGATTGTAGATTTCTGTTAAAGAAGGTAATTTTTTGGGTCCGCGCATAAGGTTTTTTGAGCAACTTGACCTCTGAGCTGAGCATAATTGATTTTAGAATTTTGAATACATGGGTTTAAGGCCAGGAGGTCATCATTTTTTGTATTAGAGTCTGTTAATGCTCTTTGAGAAAATTTGCAAATAGAGAAAAATTCAAACAGAAAAATTGCAGCCAATAGAGAATTTGAGTTGATTCAGAGGGGAACATGTACAAAGGAATGCATTATAAAAATGCAAAATCATTGTGACAAGAATTTGTCCCTTCAAATGCAATGGATGTGGAAGATGATATCATGAATAGGTATTTTAGGTATTGAATCTGACAGGTTATTAACTCTAGTTATGAATACTTGTGATTACAAGTTGGAGAGAAGGAACTGATAGCTGCAATGCAACTAAAGGAGTTGTGATAGGGAGCATGAGGAGATATTAGAGGATAAGTAGGAGCTTGTGGAAGAACCTTGCAACAAGGGATGTTGTAAACATTTCTAGTTGAGGATTGGAAGTGAGGAGAACAATAGAATCTCTCATAGGAAAGTGAGCAAGTGTAGAAGCCATAGAGGAGAAAATGATGCTCAGAAGGTTCTAGGAGACAGAACCAGAAGGATGCCAAGGGGTCAAGATCGGGAGGAAGTTTGAGTTGGTATTAGATGAAGAGATTTGCTATAGAGGCTTGATGCAACTCATACTGAACAAGGATATGTTTCGAATGGTAGATATGAAGATGACTATTGATGGTCATGATATAGGTTTAGAGAGAAGCCACAGCCAAAATGTGAGAGAAATTGGAGAATTTTGATAGAGAATTTACTGAGGTAAAGGAGAGACTCAATATAATTATGGAACTTCTATAGGAGAGAGAGATGTGGATACCAAGAGATGGAAACAACCATACAACATTTTTGTATAATTTGTAGTAGACAAATTACAACAATAATGATTACCAACAAGAGGAAAACTATACATTGAGGAGTTATGGAAGCATTTGATGAAGGTTTTCGAGAGGAAATGCCATAAGAAGAGGAAGTAGCACAACAAGCCAATAGATATCACTAAAACAAGAAGATATGTTGCACACAAACAAAGAAAAGTATGGGATCTTGGAAGGTTGCAGACAACAACAAGGCAACAACAAGACAACAAAGCAATTGGAAAACAATATAAGGTTTGGGATCCAATAAAATGGAGGACAACAATATATCATAAGGACATCATCAATAATGGGGTTAAGGAGGACTGAAGTGTAACATACCCGAACACCCAGAGGCCGAGCTACACCACTTAAACAACCTGCAACACACCCAACCACCCGCAGGCTAGGCACACTGCAGTCCCAACACTTAGTTCTCTGATATCTAATTCAAAGGCAAAGGGTTTCTCAACAATGTTAGGAGCATGCACATCACATGCATAAGACAAGATCCATGTCATAGCATAAAAGAGATAAACAACATGCCATGCACAACAAATAACCAGCAGATAGGCACATTAGAATACATATCTTAGATATAATTTAATACACAATGGAATACATTAAACAGAAAACATAAAGAGCACTTATATTTGCAAGTAAACATTCACCAACTGGCTACAAACCAAGGACATTTCTCCCAACCATAGACGTTGTTGTTCATTTACTCTCAACAATAGGTCACCCCCAAGCCATGGCTATGAATCCACAAGGACGGGTCCTAGGCCAAGTATAAACACATAGTAGTTGTCTAAGTAGCTCTCAAGTTTACCAACCTCACAACAATCCTAATTTCCAGCTCTATTTCCCCCTCATCATTCACAACCCCAAGAAATGAAAACATTTATCTTCCATGCATTCCCTGAGGCTGTTCCATTTCTCTCCAGGGCCTCAATGCTACTGGTCAGGAAATATCCCTACTGGAAAGTCCAAGGACTCTCAGCTGTGGACAGTTCCATCTGAACTGCCATCAAGTTGATGCACACAGACGTCTATGCTCATCCCAAGAGCACACACACTCGTAGTAGTGAGTGAAGAAGAAGAAGAACAAGTGAACCAGTGAGAAGAGGACGAACCAAGGGAAGAACAACCCCAAAACAACCCTGAAGGGATGTTTAAATAATTACATGAAGACAAGAGCCACATGGCCTCCCTCCCAAGAAGCTCATGTAACCCTTTCTTCTCTATAAAATCAATTATGGGTAAATAAAATAATAATAACAAGACTTAGCCCCTCAAGACCCCTCTCTCGTGGAATCATAGCCCCCTATCTCTTTTCTCCTTGTCAGTCTTGCAGCCAGCAGAGTATTTTATTAATGTCTAGGAAGTGTTACATTTAATAGGCACTCTGGCCCCTTTTCAACTTTACCGTCTCACCAGCCTAAGTCATATTTACATAATAAATTATAGTTTATAAGGGTTAGAACTAGGATGTTACATGAAGCAATTGAAGACACATGATCAAGAGATCATGAAACATTTTAACCCTAGGAATGTCATGCATGAGCATTTTTCCTCCTAATTCAACCTTGTTTTACAATACCTAGGGGGTCTTTGAAATTAGTAAGGGAGTGGGTTCCCTAAGATTGAATTATTGAAAATTCTATGTTTTATTTGAGTTATAGAATGATTGTATAAGATAAAGGTTTGTTGAGTTGAGATTATTTGTAATTGAATCTACCTTGGTTTAGCAGATCTTGAAGGAATGGAAATATAGAACCTAGGGGTAAAGAGATATTTTAGGAGTGGTTGAGGATTTTGTGGATCTAAGGGATCCTAGAGATTGTGAGTGAGGATTTTACGGATTTGAACCAATTCTAGTATCAAAATCCTTATTAATTAAATATGTAAGCCTAAGGGCATTGAAAGTAGTTCAAGGTAGGGAGAGTTAGAGATATTGAGGATTGAGAGGTGTGAGTGTGAGAAAAGGGCCAAGTGTGGCCAAAAGGCTAGTAGAGGCCAATTGAATGTAAATTCGGCCAAGAAGGGTAAAGGCCTTGTGTAAATTGATGTACAATAATTCATTAAAATAATTATTTAGATTTACTAGGATCTCTATGTTAATGTGGCATTTGAATCCCCATTTCATTGTGTATTAATATATGTGTGAAGTTATTACAATCCAACTCAGACCTTCCATTAGTGTGCACAAGTTCCAGATCCAGTGGGATTAAATATTCTTATGAAATAAAACATATCATAAGTGTGAAGGATCAAATCCTGTCACTCAGAGAGGGGGGTGAATCAGTGACACGATAATTTGATCATATTTTTACTTTTGTCAATGTAAACAAAATTTGAACACAATATTTTATCGTGGAACCCAATTGGGAAAACCACAAACACATTTCTATTAACTGCAAAATTTTGTTTTACAAGTTACAATAGAAGGAAGATGTTCTTCCTCTTTAGATCATCACCCACTGATCAGGATGCACTCACACCCTTGTTCACTAGCTCCAACTGGTAGGAGGTTACAAACCCCTATTTAGTCAACTACAATTGACAAGGAAGAACCTACTCCCCTGTAGGCTCCAGCTTGCCCTTGCACCTCCCAACCACCCTTAATTTCATCAATCTAGAAATAGGATATGCAGTCCAATAATGGTCTTCTATATTAAACACTGGATTGCATAATTGTTGCTCTGTCTCCTTCTGTTCTTGATCTTCAATAATACATTGATGGACACACTTTCTAATTCACATCTCAGCATATTTATAATCCTATAAACTTTTCAACACAACTCTTCATAAACAACATGCATGTTCATTTAATATTACATAACCCTTGTTTTAAGTAACACAGTCATTAACATGACTTTTCATAACCACACATAATTTTAACAACCATCTTAACTGTTTTTCATAAATCAATCATAGGTATGGATCGATTTATTTTTAACTTGATTCCATATCTCTCCAAATATTGCAGAAACCGAGTTCTGCAGAGGCGCTTCCTTCAACCGAATTACATGTGACCATAGGCCCTAGAACCACAGGATTATTAATTTAAGCATTGTCTCTTCTTTCACCCTTTTCCTTTTAGCCCCCATATGTCCAGTGTTGGGACTGTGTTCTTCGGTACTTTATCCTTCAGGACATCAAGCCTTTGTAACCTTTCAAATCTCCCGAATCAAATTCCACCGAAACAGATCGGATGGTAAACATTCATTCTTTTGTTAGTCAAACGATCCTGGCTTTTCCAAAGGTTTTGAAAAAATCAATGATCATGACTTAATCTACAGGTGAGTGAACGGTTCATGTTTATTTCGAGAGTTTGGGGCTTCGAGGGTTCGGATAATCGTTTCTCCAATTTCCTTTGGAGTGATCACCTGCCGAATAAGTCATAAAACAATGGAGACATGTTGTTGTTGGTTGACACTTCCACTTACGCTATCCTTCCACTGTACTTGATAAACGGTTGAGAACTCTCTCAAAGTGTTCTTCAGATCGAATGACACATGTCCACTTCGAGACTTCAGGTGTTTACTGGTGGTGAAACTCCCGAAGTGAAAACTCTCGAAGTGACGTAACTTGCTGACATCACTTGTTGACGTGGCACTGACTGAGTGGCTTCCACATGTCACTTAGATTCGTGGCTTATGTATGACTAAAGTACCTATGAGACCTTGACACTTGTCATCATCTGATTATTCCACATGTCCTTGATGACGTAGATCTCTTCATGTGGCACATGTTCTTCTCCTTGATCTAACGGTTGGGGTACTTCCCGAAGTGTTCTTTTGATCGAAAGGCTCATGTCCACTTTGGTACTTTGACCTTCAGGTAATTTGATTTTTCCACTTCCCAATTCTCCCAAATTGATATTCCTCGAAGTGTAAACCTTGAGTAACTTGACTTCATCCAATGGTCATTCTTTAACCCAAAAAGGCTTAACACAATCCATCGGCTGTCGGGAATTTGTCTATTTGGGATCTTGGGCCTTTGGCCTTGCTTATCCTATACTTCTAGTTTCCTCGATACGATGGTCAAGATATCTCCTGAAGTGTTTCCTCAGATCAGATGACTTGCGTCTATTTCAGGACATTTGTGGATTACTCTCTCCTTCCATTAAACATGATTTGACGGTCCTGATATATCCCAAAGTGTTCTTCAGATCGTATGATCTTCATTTACTTCGGGACTTCTGCCTTTGGGTGATCTTACTTGTTCTCAAACCTTTTCTCTTGAAGTGGTCAGCGCCAAAGTTGACCACTGCTACCTTGGCGCACTCTAAATAGATCAACAGTCAAGGGGTTTTCCAGATCCAACGGTTGACAGGAGTTTGTGACTCTGTGGATTTGGCCTTTGTAGTGAAATTGATGCTAATTGTATATCTATTGGTGGGTGACCATCAACGGTCATTGTGGATTGTGGAACTATAACTTGTGTGTGGTTTAGTCCATCGCCCAAACTCCACAATTTAAAGTTGTGTGATTGTTGGTGGATCAACCATAGTCGTCGATCTTTGATTTGATGAGATCTGACAATCTAGACTAATTGCAGAATTGGAAATATCATTTAGTTTAATTCTCCCTTATCACTCTACAATCGATCCCTTCCCTTGATTTGGTTCTTATGTATCCAACGATCACGACTTAATCTGATCGTTTGGTGGATCATCCATAGTCGTCGATCTTTGAGTCAATGATATATGATGATCTAGACTAATTGTGGGATTGGAAATAGTTTGTAGTTTAATTCTCCCTTCGTGCTCTGTAATCAATCCTTTCCCTTGATTTGACTCTTGTGTATCCAACGATCCTGGTTTGTCCTGTGGGGATTTTGATCCCAATCACATTTCTGCACTATTATTTCGCTTGTGAGCCTTCATGTGCATCATCGGATATTGACATCAATGACAATATGTCCAACAATCTCCCCCTTGTCATTGAGGGAAACACTCTAACTTCATACAAACTCCCCCTGTGATGATGCTTTTCTTTATGAAGTAACTCTCCCTCTTTGACATCAATGGAAAAGGGTTTCTCCCCCTATGGTAAAGCTATGTCTTTCTGTATGCTACTGAACAAAATCTAAACTCGAGTAACTCCTATAATCATATTTTTCCTGTCATAACTGAATGACTCCTCCTGACTTTGATCGTTGTCTCCCCCTGAATTGATGCCAATTGATGCATTATTTTCCTGAGATATTAGATTGAAAGAGGGAGTACTCCCAATATTTTCCTAAGATATTCAAATACATCTCTTCTTAAGGGTTTAGTGAAAATATCTGCAACATGTTCTTTTGTTGGGACATATTCCAATTTAATGTTCTTATTTTCAGCTTGATCCCTTAGATAATGGTATTTTATTGGAATGTGTTTTGAGTTGGAGTGTTGGAAAGGGTTCTTCAAGAGACTTATAGAACTTGTATTATCATAGTAGATATTAGTGGGTTCTTCAAACACTATTTTGATGTCTTGTAAGGTTTGTTTCATCCATTATACTTCTGTGCAAAATTTTGTTGTTTCAATATACTCAGCTTCAGTGGTAGACCAGAGAAATTGAGGACTGTGTCTTGCTTATCCACATTATCAATGATTCTACCAAGAATAATGCTCCTCCACTTGTAATTTTTACTATCATCAACACAACCTACCCAATCTGCATCTGAATAAGCCTTTAAAGAGAATGAATCCTTTCTAGGGTACCACAAACCAAGATCTATGATTCCTTTTAAATACCTAAAGATTATTTTCACGGCTTGAACATGGCTCTCTTTTGGTGCATTCTGGAATCTAGGCACCATTCTAATATCTTGCTTGACATCATGTCTGGAATCTCGTACATAGAGTAAACTCCCAATCATTGATCTGTAGTGTTTTGGATCTACAATTTTGGACTCATCTTCCTTGCTTAGTTTGCATCCAACTACCCTAGGTGTACAAACATGTTTGCAATCTTCTAACTAGAATTTCTTAAGCATATATTTAACATACTTGGACTGATGGATAAAGAATCCCCTTTTGGACTGTACTATTTGTAATCCTAGAAATAAATTCATTTGACCAAGAAAGGACATCTCAAATTCTTGTTGCATCCTCCTAGCAAAGTCCTTACTCATTGTTTCATGATCACTACCAAATATAATATCATCAACATATACTTCCACAATAATCATACTATCACCAACAATTTTACAATAAAGATTGTTGTCTATTGATCCTCTTTTGAGGCCTTGTTCTTGTAAATAAGAATCTAGCCTTGCATACCATGCTCTGGGTGCTTGTTCTAGCCCATAGAGTGCTTTCTTTAGTTTACAGACATAGTCTCCTTTGTTAGTTAATTGAAATGCTTATGGTTTCTCAATATAGACTTCCTCTACTAAGTTTTCATTGAGAAATGTTGGCTTGATATCCATCTGGTATACTTTCAATTTTTTGTAGCTAGAAAAGGCTAAGAACATCCTAATTGCTTCTAATCTGGCCATAACTGCAAAGGTTTATTCAAAGTACACCCCTTCAACATGAGCATACCCTTTACATACCAATCTAGCTTTGTTCTTGATTACTTGCCCATTCTCATTGACTTTGTTTTTATACATCCATTTAGTTCCAATGACATTCTTATTTTTTAGTCTTGGAACCAATTCCCAAGTTTGATTTTTTTTCAATCTGGTCCAATTCTTCATTCATAGCATTGACCCAATTCTCATCTTTGCATGCCTCTTTTATTGAGCGGCGCTAAATATGTGACAAAAGTGTTATTTCTGTCTGATACAACATTTGTCTTCCTGTCTGCTCTCCATTGCTTTTATTTCCAATGATTAGTTCTTCAAGATGATTCTTTTTAGTTATTCTTGAGGGTGTCTTTGTGTCTTTTCTTGGGAATTCTTATCTTATATCTTCTTCTTGAATATCTTCCTCGTATTCACTGGTATCCATATCATCCTCTTGTATATCTTCCATTTCTTCTTTATTCTCTTCTACTTCTTTCTTGTGTACCAACTGAATCATCATTATCTTCATCTTCATTATCAAGTATGGTCTATTGATCTTTCATCCTTATTGTTTTTAAATCATCCACCTTAACATATGCACTCTCAACAATCTTATGTAATATAAGATTGTAGCATATGTATTCTTTCTTGGTAGAAGCATATCCAAGAAAGATACCTTCATCATATCTAGCATCAAATTTTCCGAGATTCTCATCAAGCCTTCTGATGTAACACTTACTTCCAAAGACCTTGAAGTATTTTACCGAAGGAGCTCTCCCAAACCATAGTTCATAAGAAGTCTTATTACTATTAATCCTGAGTTGACCTATGTTTAATATGTATATTGTTGTGCCTACAACTTCCCTCCAATATCCATCAAATAATCTTGCTTCATTGAGCATAGTCCTTGCAACCTTATGGATGGTTCTATTCCTTCTCTCAGCAATCCGATTTTGCTGAGGTGTTCTGTTAGCAGAGAATTGTCTTTTTATTCCATGAGTTTCACAGAAGAGGTCAAAATATTTTGAGGTGAACTCACCACCATTGTCTGATCTAAGACATTTGATTTTTGTCTCTATTTCATTTTCAACAAGGGTTTTAAAAGCTTTGAATTTGTTAAGTGCTTCTAATTTTTCCTTGAGAAAACATACCCAAGCCATTCTAGTAAAATCATCAATGAAAAACATAAAGTAGGACTCTCCTTGCAAACTCTTGGTCCTTGTAGGTCCACATAGGTCGGTGTGAACAAGCTCCAAAGGTTTTGAGGTTGAGTATTCCCTTTTCTTTAACCTTATTCTAGTTTTCTTCCCTAGTTGACAATGTCTACACATAGGATTTGAGGGCTTTGTGACCTTTGGCAAGTTTCTTACTGCCCCAAGATTGCTAAATCTTACTAAATTATCAAAGTTAATGTGCCCCAACCTTCTATGCGATAGCCAACTTTCATCTACTAAATTTATATGACACTCCTCATCCAATTTTGTATTTAGTATATATACATTCTCAGGAGTTCTAGGAACAGTACCAACCAATTTTCTTGAGTCCTCTCTCCTAATATCAAATTTTTGGGAATCAAAGATGCAAATGTTCCCCTGATCACAGGTTTGGATGACACTCAATAGGATAGGTTTTAGTTTTTCAACAAGAAATACATCCTTGGCTTTGTCTTTTCCCAAATTCACAGTGCCTCTCCCAAGTATGTTACCTGAAGCATTGTCACCAAATGCAACTTTACCCTTTTGTTTCTTTAAGTTCAAAAACTTGTCCTTATTTCCTGTCATATGTTTTGAGAAACCACTGTCACCATACCATAGATTTTTTTATCTTGGGATTTCATGGCAATAAAACACTCCTCTTTTGATGTTTTTTCTTTCCAAAGCTTCTTTTTTCTCTAATAACTTTGCTTTATCTGAGACTTCCATTAATATGCAATTACTTGCTTTATGTCCATGATTATGACATTTGAAGCATTCTAAGTTTCCTTCTTGTAGAGGTGCAAAGGAAGTATAATTTCTTCTTTTAACGTGATCTATTGTTTGGTTATCTTTAAGGTTATAGTTCTTAAACCTCAAGGTTTTCCTCCCATATGCTCTATAATCCATAGCTTTGTGTCCGAAATTAGAGCATGAAAAGAAATAACCAAAGAAAATGTGTGGATACCTATTTTGATAAACCTTCTTTGGTATTTTCTTATATTCCTTCTTGATGGGTGGAGGTAGTCTTCTAGAGTTCTGATCATTGTTTTTGTTTTCTTCATCTTTCTTCTTGAATGTACCAAGGAGAGAAACTACATAAGATTTTGATTTAACTTGGTTTTCTTATTGAGAATAGCCTACTCCATTTTTGTTACTTGAATCCCTTTGTGTGGTTATAATATTATCTAATATTTTAGAGCTATTTGCATATCTTGTTTGGATAAGTTTTTCATCAAGCTCTCTTCTCAGGTGAACCAATTCTTCCTCCATTCTTTCACAGGCTATTTGTTTCTCTTTAAGATAATTTTCCAGACTTTCTTCCATCCTATTTGCTTCTAGGATTTGGTTTTCCAGGTTGCTCATGAGTTTCTCCATCTCTTTTTCTATCTATTCATGTTTTTCTTTTTGTTCAACTACAAAAATTTTCAGTTGTCTATATCTATTTTTGTATCTTCTTAATTCATTCAAGGAACTAAGAAGTTCTTCTTCCATATTAACCTCCGCTTCATCTTCTGACTTTTCCTCATGCTCGATTTCTTCTATCTCATTAGACTCTTCAATAGGTAGAAAAAGGATTTCATCATCATCATTGTCACTAGATTCTGATGAACTGTTGTTTTCTTCGTTTGAGTAAAAACTATTTTTCCCTTTGTAATACTTTTATTATAGTGGGGTTTTCCCCCCTTCTTGTATTGTTTATTTGTGTCTTCTTCATCTTTAGGTTCTTCCTCGGGATAGGGACACTTGGTTGCAAAGTGGCCAACTTTAACACAATTAAAACATTTGAAAGGAAACTTGCCTTTGTACCTCCCTGATCCTTTCTGAAGTTTTTTTAATAAAATTGGCTTCTTCTACATCAAATTCTTCATGGTGGTTGGATTGAGGTTTTTGCTTCTAATTTTTTGTTTTCTTGAGCACCTTGAAGGCTACCTCTCCTTTTGGGATGTTCTCATGACCTAATATTAAGTCATAGGCTATGAGGATTCCATACAATTCATCCATCGTGATTTCATCTAGTTTCTCTCGATATTCAAGAGTGGACACTTTAGGATTATATAACATAGGTAGTTTTCTTAGTATCTTTTCAACTAACTCATTGTCTGACACTTCTACTCCCAAACCTCTGATTGCATTAACACTATTATCAACTCTTTCAAAGTACTCTAAGATATTTTATTCATCCTTCATTTTTAGAATTTCATATTGTACTTTGGGAGTCTGAAGTTTGTCCCTCTTTACCTTGGAATCTCCTGCATATATAGTTTCCAATTTATCCCATAGTTGTTTTTCATTTTTACAGTTTAGTGCTTTAACAAGGATCTTCTTACTCAGTCCATCTTATAGTGTGTTTAAATCCTTTGCATGTTCCCAAAATTTCTTCTTTCTTCTGCTTCTATGGGAGTGACTTTTTGAACATCATATCCTTTTTCAACTAATGTCCATACTTCCAGTCCAATGGACATCAGATAGATTTTCATTCTAACACTCCAGAGGACATAGTCTTCACCATCAAATAGGGGGAATTTTAAAGACATCTTCAACTATTAATTCATTATGATGTATATTTCTCTTCAAATGATTTAAACTTTTAGTGAAGAGACCTGCTCTGATACCAATTGAAGGATAAAATCTTGTCACTGAGAGGGGGGGTGAATTAGTGACAGAATAATTTGATCAGATTTTTACTTTTGTCAATGCAAACAAAATTTGAACATTATTTTATCATGGAACCCAATTGGGAAAACCACAAATACTTTTCTATTAACTGAAAAACTTCATTTTTACAAGTTACAATAGAAGGAAGATGTTCTTCCTCTTTAGATAAACACCCACTGATCAAGATGCACCCACACCCTTGTTCACCAGCTCCAACTGGTAGGAGGTTACAACCCCATATTTATTCAACTACAACTGACAAGGAATCACCTACTCACCTGCAGGCTCCAACCTGCCCTTGCACCTCCCAACCACCGTTAATTTCATCAATCTAGAAATAGGATATGCAGTCCAATAATGGTGTTCTATATTAAACACTGGATTGCATAATTGTTGCTCTATCTCTTTCTGTTATTGATCTTCAATAAGACATTGGCAGACACACTTTCTAATTCACATCTAATCATATTTATAATCCTTTAAACTTTTCAACACATCTCTTCATAAACATGTTTGTTCAGTTAATATTACATAACCCTTGTTTTAAGTAACAGAGTCATTAACATGACTTTTCATAACCACACATCATTTTAACAACCATCTAGCCTATTTTTCATAAATCGATCACAAGTATGGATCAATTTCTTTTTAACTTGATTCCATATCTCTGCAAATATTGTTGAAACTGAGTTCTGTAGAGGCGCTTCCTTCAACCCATTTACATGTGACCATAGGCGTAGAACCACAGGCTTATTAATTTATGCACTGCCTCTTCTTTCTCCCTTTTGCTTTTACCCCCATATGTCCAGTGTTGGGACCATGTTCTTCGATACTTCATCCTTCGGGACATCATGCCTTTGCAACCTTTCAAATATCTAGAATCAGATTCCACCGAAACAGATCGGATGGTCAACATTCATTCTTTCGTTAGTCAGATGATCCTGGATTGTCTTGAGGTTTCGAACAAATCGACGATCATGAATTAATCTACAGGTGAGTGAATGGTTCACATTTATTTTAGGAGTTCGGGGCTTTGGATAATCACTACTCCAATTTCCTCCGTAGTGATCAGCTGCCGAATAATTCATAAAGTGGTGTATACCTTTTGCTGTCAGTTGACACTTTCACATACGCTATCCTTCCACTGTACATTATCAATGGTCGAGAACTCTCCTAAAGTGTTCTTCATATCGAATGAATCATGTCCACTTCGGCACTTCAGGTGTTTGCTAGCGGTGAAACTCCCGAAGTAAAAAACCCCGGAGTGACGTAACTTGACGTCACTTGTTGATGTGGCACTGATTGAGTGGCTGCCACATGTCCCTTATATTTGTGGCTTATGTATGCCTAAAGTACCTATGATACCCTGACACTTGTCATTATCTGATTATGCCATGTGTCCTTGCTTACATAGATCTCTTCATGTGCACATGTTCTTCTCCTTGATCTAATGGTTGGGATACTTCCTGAAGTTTTCCTCTGATTAGACGAATCATGTCCACTTCGAGACTTCAGCCTTTGGGACTTCGGGTAATTCAATTTATCCACTTCCCAATTCTCCTGAAGTGTAAACCTCGAGTAACTTGACTTCATCCAATGGTCAATCTTTAACCCGAAAAGTCTTAATAGGATCCAACGATTGTCAGGAATTCGACTATTTGGGATCTCGGGCCTTTGGCCTTACTTATCTTATCCTTCTAATTTTCTCAATTCGACGATCAAGATATCTCTCAAAGTGTTTCCTCTGATCAGATGGATTGCGTGTATTTCGATACATTTGTGGCTTACTCTGTCCTTCCACTAAACATGATCTGGCGGTCCTGATATCTCCCGACGTGTTCTTTAGATTAGACGATCCTCATTTACTTCGAGACTTCGGTCTTTGGGTGATATTACTTGTTCTCAACCCTTTTCTCCCGAAGTGGTTAGCAAAGAAGTTGACCACTGCTACCTTTGCATGCTCTGAATAGATCAACGGTCGAGGGGTTTTACAGACTCGAAGGTTGATGGGAGTTTATGACTCTGAGGCTTAGGCCTTGGTAGTGAAGTTGATGCTAACCATAGATATATTGGAAAGTGACCATCGAAATTCGATGTGGATTGCAGAACCATAACTTGTGTGTGGTTTAGTCCGTCACCCAAACTATGCAATTTGAAGTTGTGCGATTGTTGGTGGATCAACCACAGTTGTCGATATTTGAGTTAATGAGATTTGATGATGTAGACTAATTGAGGGATTGGAAATAGTGTGTAGTTTAATTCTCCCTTTATGCTCTGCAATCAATCCCTGCCCTTTATTTGACGCTTGTGTATCAAACAGTCACGACTTAATCTGATCGTTTGGTAGATCAACCATATTCTTCGATCTTTGATTCGATGATATTTGATGATATAGACTAATTACAGGATTTGAAATAGCATGTAGCTTAATTCTCCCTTTGTGCTTTGCAATCAATCCCTGTCCTTGATCTGATGCTTGTGTATCGAATAGTCCTGGTTTGTCCTGTGGGTATTTTGATCTCGATCATGTTTCTGCATTATTCTTTCCCTTCTGAGCTTCATGTGCATCATCGATTTTTGACATCAACGACAATATGTCCAAAAAAGTGATCATCGATCATCGAATTTATATATGTCCTAAAAGCGATAACAAATCGGTTGAGTTAGAATTGTGTAGATTCATGGAGGAGGAAATATTGAATCCACCTCTGTACATAAGGTGAACTAGACGTTGAATCCCTATACCAGGTCTCGAAGAATAATAGTCATCAGATCAAGACAAGGACTAAATCATGATCGTTGATTTATTGGGCCAAGGCTTCATTTGTGAGTCTTAAGTTTAGACGGTTGGGATTAAATCTGGAGACGAGGATACCCAGATCGACGACCAAGGAATGTTCTTCATTCGGAGGCTGATACAATGGAAAAAGGATTTCAGAGTAGTATATTCATAGTTTAAGTATGAAGGATACTCTGACAAAGGTGTTGGGCCTCAAAAATGTCACTTTTATATCCTCTTTTTCCTTCACTAATCCTTACATTTCATCATCCCATTAACCTTTTATCATACCATTTCCATAATGATATTTGGGTTTCTCCTTATTATTTTCCATTGTATTCATTTTAGTTTTATAAGTGAATTTGTGATTAAATATTAGAAAAATAACATATTTTCATTACATATCAAGGTTGGATGAGTTTGATGATGTTTGCATGCATATGTGAAGATTTCAACAAAGTCAAATATTAGCACCTAGCCTCAAATTCGAATTTCATCTTAAAGCTTTGAAGATTTGAAGAATATTTGGGACAATCATTCAAGCATATTCAAAGGGGGAGATCATGGATATTTTGATAGGATATCTTATCCAAGATATGAGTGGAGGATTTGAAGGAATAAGTTGAGAGAATAGTGGATCTGTAATTATGACACTCTTCAAGACTTTCATGTATATAAGAGAGTGTTCTCTCTTCATGAAGGGGGGTGAGACATCACGCTATTTATAATTGGGAGGCATGTAATTCATAATTTAGTCTTGTAATTAGGAGAAGGGGATTCTTAGCTTTGTTATTCTTTCATGCTTTGTCATTTGAATCTTGTAATATAATTTGAGATTGATATATTGTGTGAGCTCACATATGTCTTTTGTCATTCAACTCTTCACATGTTATATTTCTTTCCTAGATTAATTTCATTTCAATAATTTATATTAGATTACTTCTACTTCAGTCCTGCATATATAGTGCATGTGCTTCGTAAGCCTACAAACCTCAGATTGACAAATTAAATAGTTGGGAAAATACTATAATGAAATTAAACGACAATATTTATGCCTAACATTTTGGTGTCGTTGTCGGGGAAGCACGATGGATTGAGGTTTATTTTGATTAGTCATGCTCCTAACTCTGAGGTGACATATGGGTAAGGGCATGTAGGGAGTGTTTCAATTCCTGCAAGCGTAAGAGTGTTTCAATTTCTGCAATTTTAGCAAATTCAATTTTTGCAACTGTGAAAAGGTTTTCATGTGTTTTAGCAAGTGTGATTTTTAGTTTTTATTTTTGATTTGTGTGCTGTAAGAACCCTTTTTTCAATATGATTTAACTATGAGTGTCATCTTGGAACAACTTGCTCAGATCCTTGCGAAAGCTGAGATTTTTTCTTCTCGGTAAGAGGAGATCTTGAAAGCAGCCCAGAGCTTGAATACTCCTCTAGAAACGAACGAGGAATCAACATATGAACAATTTGAGGAGGAAAATGAGGAGCCGCAAAATGTTCTGAGTGAGAGAAACTACGCCAACGAAATCTATATCGAACGATGGTTTCAAGCGACCACCAGGTTAGATTCTTTTAATTTTTCTTTTTATTTTGTTAATTTAGAGTTTCAACAACTAGATTCATTCATTCTTGTAAAATTCAATTATTCATTTGAAAAATTACTACTAAACATATTGTTGTTACTGTTACGTGCTTGGCTCCACTGGAAATTTGCCTACACGTAACCAATATTTAATTCCCAATTAGCATAGAATAGGTAGGCTAACGAATAAAACAATGTTTTTGCTCTAATTTTTTTTAATAAGCATGCTCTCCTCTGCACTTTGTGCAATCGCGAGGATCAGAAAATAGGGATGATTTTGAATGAATGTTTTTATGTCCATCCTTTGACATGCAAATAAACATAGTAAAAACAAATTAACGAAAAAAAACAAAACCAATTTACATGTTGTTACAGCATGCTGATACAGCAAAAATTTTCGCTGTTACAACATGTTGATACAATGAAATTTTACATGTTGTTACAGCATGCTGAAACATTGAAATGTCTACATGCTGGTACAACAACATTTTACATGTTGTTTCAGCGAAATTTTACTTGTTGAAACAGTGACGTTTTTGCTAAATTTGCAGATCTGCAAACAATAAAACATTAGATGAATAAAAACAAAATTTTACATGCTGTTACAGCGAAATTTTTACATGTTGTTACAACATGCTATTATAGCGAAAATTTTACATGTTGTTACAGCAAAATTTTACATGTTGTTACAATGAAAATTTTACATGTTACAACATGGTGATACAGTGAAAATTTTACATGTTGTTACAGCGAAAATTTTACATGTTGTTACACCATGCTGATACAGGGAAATTTTACATGTTGTTACAACAAAATTTTACTTGTTGAAACAATGACGTTTTTGCTATAACAGTGATTGAATAAATTTGCAGATCTGCAAACAATAAGACAATAAAACAATAATGGCATTAGGAAATAATAAAAAACAAAACGAAACTGAAATTGTAATTAATTGAAATACAAACCCTTTGTTTTCTATGCACAATCCAACTACGTCCTCAATAATCTTCTATCTCAGTCCTTGGCTTGAATCACAACAATACTGTGAATTTTTATGACCATCGATCTGAACTTCTCTGTGAGAGACAAGCTTTGGAAATTTTACCACAGCAAGCATCATCCTGTTTTCAATTTCTTCAGAGGTAGTTGCCAGAAAACATAATTGCCAAAAATGCGTAACTGTTAAAACACATGATTTTAAAACGCTTTTTCTGAGAAAACCGAGGTGAATTAGAAAGAAATAAAACATGGGTTTTCTCGGGAACAGAGGCAGTTAGGTAATTCACGAGCAATTTTCTAGATTTCACAACCATTTGGGAGAAATTCAGGTTTTTTCGGAGCTCCATTTTGCAAACTGCGTGAGGGAAAACCAATTTGTTTTGAACTGTTTGAATACGACACCCTCCAAGAAGAAGAACTGAAGTTAATAAAAAACTTTGCTCCACGTGGCACATGATCTAAGAGTCCAATTTGATTTACTAATCAACGCTCTTTGGATTTTCCTCGTTCCCATTAAACAATCAGAAAAATTGGATTTTGGTTCTAATAATTCGCATGATTTCGGTATGACAATTACAATTTGTAAGGTTTTGTATTAGTATAATTTGCCAGCAATAATTGGTATTATTGTATTGTTGTTTGGGGTTGATAAAAAAAATTATTGTTATATAACAACAAAAATAATTAATAAAAATAACATTTATTTCTATTTTTGTCAAAATAGAAATAAACATTTATTTTGTTTGTTTTGTAACTAGAACAACCGCGAAGTCGCTGGTGAATGCCGAAATAAGATGGATGGACGATCCAATATGAAACGTATGGATAGAAATGCAGAGACAACTGAAATGCACATAGAGCTGAGGAAATTCAAAAATTAAATGTGGTCATTCCAAAGGTTAATCAGTTAAACGTGGCAAACATATGGTGGTACAGTAATTTCTTAATATAATTAGGTAAATGTTAAAAAGTAAACACATTAACCGATGCATTAAAAAATATAAGGAAGTTATGAAGAGTAAATCACATTCATTGATTTGGGAGGACGACTAAGAATATGCCAACATCTTCAATTGTTAGCCATTAGATTAGAATTTTAGATTAAAAGGTGATTAATTATGCCCATCTCCAATAGGTATACGCCTTTTGGCGTAATTAAATTATATTTTATATATGTTTTTGTTTTGTTTTATTATAAAACAAAAACAATAAAAACAAACAAAGAAAAAAAAAATAACTATTTTTGTTTTATTATAAAACGAAAACAACAGAACAAACAAAGAAAAACAATAAATAAATAAAAACTTATAAAAACATTATAAAAATAAAAATATAAAAACACTTCAAAACTAAAATAAAAATTTGCAAATGGACATTCTAAAAATTCTTGAGTTATTTTCACGATTTATGTTTTTTTCGAGTCATTGTCACAACAATTGAAGACAAACCAGTATGCAAGGACAACGGGTATAAAAACGTAGTTTATTTCTATGATTTTCTCACATTCGTACTTATTTTTGTTTTGCATGATATATTCTTCACAAATCTCACAATATTTATGCAGGAATTTGTACTAAGTTTTGCAGGAATGAGAACACTCGCACTTTGTTGCTGCAGTGATTTTCATGAATCACAACATTTTTTAGAAACACATGCTTTATTAGATAGCTTGAAGGAGCTGTTACTCAACATAAACAGTTTTGCTGATACATATAAACTTTTTGCGCATTCTGATGTTTGTTGTTACACAGAAACATTTTGTTGTTACACAACAACATTTTGCTATTGCACATAAATATTTTGTTGTTACACAACAACATTTTGTTGATACACAGAAACATTTTGCCAAATTTTCGCATTTTGCCAAATTTCATGCTGTGACACCATTCCATTTTCTCCTTCAAAGCTAATTAGTCATCCTGTGTTGAATCCATCTTCCATTACCTTAACTTTCATGACTTCACACATGCTTATTCTTTTATGAGTTGCATACATTCCCTTATCTTTTTCAGTTCATTTTTTCCTTTCCATCTTTCCTTCTGAATAAAACAAACTCCCTTTTCCATGATTACATTTCCTTGCCATAAACCCTGTTGCCACTGAGATATTTACATCTATAGTCCTACCAATCTTTTTATAAACTCATGTTGATCGATGTGGGATTCATTAAGGCCCACCTTTCAATAGTCTTGCCCCATCGACCTCGACACCTTATCTGGGATATAGACTAGATTTCCTTTTGAGTACCTTGAGGCTTGCATGCCTTAATGACAAGCTCTCTCACTAGCAATCATGAGAATACATAAATTTCCCTTGATCGTTAGATCTTGCAAGTGGATCGACATCATCACATCTATTCGCACTTCACAAGATGTACTTAGGTACCTTGACACTCATTGACATCACTGGTGAGTTTGTCTCGCATTGCTTAACGGAGTTCATCAATGGCCGATAATCCAATGATTTCTCTTCAAGCTTGACGTCGACACATTCATTCGCATGACAAGAATTATACCATCGATTTTGTAGTGGGTGAAGACTATACACTTTTTCATGACCCCCTCAGCAGTTGCAGCAGTTTGATATCAGATCTATGAGAGTACCACAATTCCATATTCTTTGCCCTCCACATGATTCAGCAATAGCAGTTCAGATTCCTTCACTTCCATGATCTAGTTATCGTAGAAACAACATTAGCAGTTCCATTTTCATGATCTTGCAGCAGTGACACATTCCATATTCCATTAGTCACAGTCAGATATTCTTTGCTCCAGCAGTTACAATAGTTGCAGCTACAATGTCAATCATGTTTTCCTGATCCAACCGCCGCAACAGCTACATCTACTTTTTGGGTAAGTGGAGATATGTTCTTTTCTAAGCTCTAATCACACAATTCCTTATATGTCGACTTGAATATTTTGGAAAATTTCCTCGCCATGCTCTCTTTCCTTCCATGACCTACACTAAGTTGCATGAGGGCATACAACTGATTCAGTTGCGGGGGGGGATCTCTTTCACCACATATTCATTCCATTTTACCATCTCATCATTCCATTTACGATTCACTAACATTTCTTTGCCAATGACACTTTGTTGCATTTCGATTGATACACAAATTGGCATGATTCATAAAGATAAAGAAAAGTCTTTCTTATACACAGTATTGATGCTTTCTTATGCACATTCATAGCTTATTATTTCCAGTGAGTATATGGCTAAATTATTGCAGCAAGAAAATAAATAAGTGAAATGAATGTTGTTAACACAAGAACCAACATCTTTTGTATTCATGGTTGTCACACAAGAACCAACCATAAGGAAATTTCACATGTTGCTACACATATTTCACATGTTGTTATTCTTGTATCTCATACCCTGGAAACATTCATTGTTAAAAGGACATCATCAATGAAAGTCATCGTTTAAATGCCAAAAGTTCTTAAGAAGATCCATGCATGAGGACATGCAACAAGTTGAGTTGGGGGGTATGTTGGGCCTCAAAAATTTCACTTATATATCCTCTTTTTCCTTCACTATTCCTTACATTTCATCATCCCATTAACCTTTTATCATACCATTTCCATAATCATATTTGGGTTTCTCCTTATTATTTTTCATTGTATTGATTTTAGTGTTATAAGTGAATTTGTGATTAAATATTAGAAAAATAACATATTTTCATTACATATCAAGGTTGGATGAGTTTGATGATGTGTGCAGGCATATGTGAAGATTTCAACAAAGTCAAATATTACCACCTAGCCTCAAATTCGAATTTCATCTTCAAGCTTTGAAGATTTGAAGAATATTTGGGAAAATCATTCAAGCATATTCAAAGGAGAAGATCATGGAGATTTTGATAGGATATCTTATCCAAGATATGAGTGGAGGATTTGAAGGAATAAGTTGAGAGAATAGTGGATCTGTAATTATGACACTCTTCAAGACTTTCATGTATATAAAATAATGTTATCTCTTCATGAAGGGGGGTGAGACATCATGTTATTCATAATTGGGAGGCATGTAATTCATAATTTAGTCTTGTAATTAGGAGAAGGGGATTCTTAGCTTTGCTATTCTTTCATGATTTCTAATTTGACTCTTGTAATATAATTTGAGATTGATATATTGTGTGAGCTAACATATGTCTTTTGTCATTCAACTCTTCACATGTTGTATTGCTTTCCTAGATTAATTTCANATATATAGTGCATGTGATTCATAAGCCTATGAACCTCGGATTGACAAATTAAATAGTTGGGTAAATACTATAACGGAATTATATGACGATATTTTCACCTAACAAAAGGCAGTCTGATCTATGACTACGATTGATTAGGAGAAATAAGATCAACGACGAGGACAAATGGTTGATCAACAATGCATATTTAATCAACAGTTAAGAGGCGACCACATGGAGGCTTGTGATTGGAGATAGTTATCAGAATTGCAGGACCGTCAAAGTTTTCAATGGAGGAGAAGTTTGACCATTGACCTACATTTATTCAGAGTAGTTAAAGAAATGTCTAGGATGATGATGCGTGGAAGCACCATAGTGATTGTTGGAGTCCAATTGTTGGAATAAATTTGATGAAACAACATCGATGAATGATCAAAATCTATTCAGAGAATAGATCAACAACTCTGGAAATGATACATGGAAGCTAACATAGACCAGGACAAATGGAATTAGTGAAAAAAAGGTGGGCACGTGGAATTTGGATCCCCGAGTGAAAGTGTGATATGTAGCATCCACATGTAAAGTCCTTTGATGAAGGTTTGGCACAGTGGAAGCCAAGACCAGTGAGTGTGACCATAGATCTTCGATGATCAATGGTGGAGATTATTTTATGTTATCGGAGTCCAAAAGGAAGGAGTAATTTTTCGAAGTTAGGTATTCATAGTGTCATAGATTGAGAGGTGTCTGATAGATAACTATGATATAAAGAGAAGTTAAAGGAGACAGAGGTTAAGTGATGATCGTTGGATTGTGAATCGATGCACTGGAGCCATCGGTTCGACACATTATAGAAAATAATTGTTCGTGGGTAGTGTTAGTGATATTTCTTGTAAGGGGGTTAGAATGCAAACGAATGGGTTAAAAACCCACTTGTCCTAATTTCAAAACGCAAGCGCGCCTGTGGTAAACGGAAAGCGGATCTGGACGACAGAGATCAAAGCACCCACATCAACGGCGTACGGGCGATTCTGGACCGCCCCCCGCCTTTCTACCTTTAAGCGGAGGGGGGGGGGTCCAGAATCCAGGACACATCTCTTTGACGGCCAAGATCGAGGCACCCAGATCAATGGCATGCGAGGAAATTCCAGACCCCCCCCCACCTTTCTACCTTTAATCGGAGGGGGGGGGGGTCTAGAATCGGGCACGCATCTTCCCGACGGCTGAGATCAACACGCCTGGATCAACGACGCTCAAAAGATCCCATCCTTCTCAGCTTCTTTGTTCTTAGCCAGTGTGGGCCCCCCCTTCCCCATCATGTAATCTTCTGTGCCATCTGTTCTCTTCCTGGTCGTGCGATGAGGCTCGCGCCCTTTAGCCCCTTCCTCATCCTCCGACATCTGTCCATCTTCCCCCCTCCTGGTCTGCGTGGTCCCTCTCCCATCTCATCATCCACTCATCGACTGCCATGTGTCCCGCTCTTTTTCACATCAGACTCTCGCTAAAAGCAAGCCCATCATATCTCATCCCCTCCCCCCTCCACCTGTTGTCTTCCGCCATGTGTTTTCCTCTGTCATCCCTTTCACGCTTCGTCACTTCATACCATGCCCTCCTGATGTTGGCACCTCCACTCCTATTATGTGCCTTATCCTTCGCGTTGGCCAGCACACCTTTTCATCAGGCAGTTCGAGCTAATCCAGGTGGCAGTGCAGGAGGCCTTCCATGTCCCAAAAGTGCTGAGTTGGCCAGGTCGTCCTCAATCTCCATAAAGCAGTTATTGAGGTAGTTGATGGTGGTTAGACATCAGCTCCGCCATAATGGGAAAGTCCGACGACGAATTAAAGGCACATCGATTCGCCCAATGAACTATCAGAGAGTCTGATTGCGTCCGCCAAAGCTGCATGATCATTCAAAGATTGCAACTGCAGATTGTCAGAAGCCATGCAGACGCAATGTGTTTAATGCAGCGTCTCGATTTTTTTGTTGTTGTTGTTTTGAGTATATGAAGGCATTTTCGCCATTTTTGTATCTATCGATGGTTGAGCAGAGCTCCCGGTTGTAAATCTCTAATGAAGCACTGATGCTCTAGTTATGTATGAACTCTTGAGACTTCTTTCCTGATGAATGCCAATTTCTTTTACATCTTTGTTACACTGGGTTAGAACCGCTCGAAATTGGAGGATCCAGTCGAGCTATAGTTGTTATAGGATGATGTTGTATAGGATCACTGTAGCAATTATGATGTTTCTAATCAGTTCTCGTGATTTTCTTGACGCTGAATGACTTGGAATTGGAGGATCCAGTCGAGTCCCCTTCAGTTTCTTGAGACCCTGAACCAAGAGGATCTTGCATTCAGAGTCTTTCTTCTGCATGCTGCTGAAAGCCTGTTGCCCAAAGCAGTTTGTTCACCCTCCTGGCTAAGTCTTCCACCTGCTCACCTTTTAAATCAACCTGTTGGCTGAAGTTAGGATTCTAGACCTCCTTTGTTCTTTACATACCAGACCCAGTCCCTGATTTGGAGTGATATCTCCTCGAGTCTTTATCTCCATTCGATCACCCCTTTATGAACAAATCGTGACATTAAACGGATGGGTGTCGAGCTCCTACAAGCAATCTAGGAGTGACTTCCGACGCTAATAGGTAGAAAGTGATACGATGATATCTGAGCCATTCATTGATAAAGAGATCTATGGTGGAGATCCAATAGAGGAGGATTCTGATGGCTTACAAGAGTTAAACCTCGATGAAAATAATCACTTGGTCACAACTTGCTATTGTATGAAAAGATGAGGACTTCAGTTCTACACCTAAGATTATATATATTAGGCACAAAATTTTGGTACATGGTCGGGTGGATATTTAGCGCCTGGTTTTGAGCACTAATGGACTAGTGCAAAACAAGGATTTCATATTTTTGTTAAAGAAGGTAATTTTTTGTGTCCACGCATAATTTTTTTGGAGTAGCTCGACTTCCGAGTTGAGAATAATTGATTTTAGAATTTTGAATATATGGGTTTAAGGCTGGGGGGGTCATATTTTTTGGTATCAAAGTGCATCAATTCTATTTGAGAAAATTTTCAGATAGAGAAAAGTTGAGATAGAAAAATTACAGCCAACAAAGAATTTGAGTTGATTCAAAGGGGAACATGTAAAAAGGAGTACATGAGAAAACTATAGAAGCATTGTGACAGGAATTTTTCCATTCAAATGAAATGACTGTGGAAGATAAGATCACAAATATGTCTTGCAGGTATTGAATATGACATTTTATTAACTCTGGTTATGAATACTTATGATTTTAGGTTTAAGAGAAGGAACCGATAGAAACAATACAACCATAGGAGCTATGATAGAGATCATGTGGAAATATTACAGTATAAGGAGGTGTTTGTGGAAGAAACTTGCATTAAGGGATGTGGTAAGAATTTCCAGCTAAGGATTGGAATTGAGGAGAACAATAGAATTTCTCATGGGAAAGTGAGCAGGTGCAGAATCCAGAGAGGAGTAGAAGGTGCTCAGAAGGTTCTAGGAGATAGAATGAGAAGGATGCCATGGGGTCAAGCTCAGGAGGAATCTTGAGTTGGTATTAGATGAGGATATTTTCTACAGAGGCTTGATGCAACTCACAGTGACCAAGGATATGTTCATAAAGGTATAGGTGAAGATGACTATTGATGGTCATGAAAAAGGTTGAGAGAGAAGCCACATCCAGAATGTTGGAGCAATTTGTAGAAAGATGATTCAAGACGATTTTGAGAAATAATTTACTGAGGTAAAGGAGAGACTCAATATAATTGTGTCACTTCTACAGGATAGAGAGATGTGAATACCAAGACATGGAAACAACCATACAAAATTATTGTAATAAGTTGTAGCAGACAATTTACAACAATAATGAGTACCACCTAGAGGAAATACTGGACATTAAGGAGTTATGGAAGCATTTGATGAAGGTTTTCAAGAGGAAATGCCAAAATAAGAGGAAGAATCACAACATTCTAATGCAACTCACTAAAGCAAGAAAATATGTTTCAAAACAACAAAGAAAATTATGGGATCCTTGTTGGTTGCAGAAAATAACAAGGCAACATTAAGACAACAAAGAAATTGGACAATAACATAAGGTTTGGGATCCAGGAAAATGGAGGAGAAAAGTAGAGCATAAGGACATCACCGGCAATGGGATTAAGGAGGACTAAAGAAATTGAAGACACGTGATCAGAAGATGATGAAACAATTTAACCCTGGGAGTCTAATGAGGGATCATTTATCCTCCTAATTCAACCTTGTTTGACTAGAACTAGGGAGTCTTATGAATTACTACGGGAGTGGGTTCCCTAAGATTGAATTATTGAAGATTATATGTTTTATTTAGTTCTAGAATGATTGTATAAGATAAGGGTTTGTTGATTTTATATTATTTGTAATTGCATCTTCCTTGGTTTAGCAGATCTCGAAGGAATGGAGATCTAGAACCTAGGTGTAAAGAGATATTTTAAGAGTGGTTGAGGATTTTGTGGATATAAGGGATCCTAGAGATTGTGAATGAGGATTTTATGGATCTGAAAAATTATGGTATCAGAATCCTTTGTAATTAAATATGTAAGCCTAAGGGCATTGAAAGTAGTTCAAGGTAGGGAGAGTTAGAGTGATTGAATATTGAGAAGTGTGAGTTTGATAAAATGGCCAAGTGTGGCCAAAAGGCCAGTAGAGGCCAATTGAATGTAAATCCGGCTAAGAAGGATAAATTCACTGTGTAAATTGATGTAGATAAATTCATTAATAGAATTATTTCGATTTACTAGGATCTCTGTGTTAATGTGGTGTTTGAATCCCCATTTCATTTTGTATTAATCTCTCTATGAAGTTATTACATTCCATATCGAACACTCCATGAGCGTGCGTAGGTTCTGGATCCAATGGGGTTAAATATTCTTATCAAAGAAGACAGATTGTAAGTGATCATTTATACTCTAAGAGATCGATTTCTTAAAAGTGATAACATATTAGTTGAGACATAATTGTGTAGAGTCATGGAGGAGAAAATATTAAATTATCCTATGTAAGTAAGTTGAACCAAAGGTTGAATCCCTATACCAAGTCTAGAAGAATAAAGTCCTCAGATCAAGAAAAGGAAACAATTGTGATCGTTGATTTATCAGACCAGGGATTCATTTGTGAGACTTAAGTTTAGACGATGTAGATTAGATATGGAGAGGAGGCTACCTAGATTGAGGGCCAAGGCGTGTTCTTCATTTAGAGGTTGACACAGTGGAAAAAGGATTTCAGAGTAGTATATTCAGAGTTGAAGTTTGAAGGATACTCCGATGAGCATAGTCTGATCTATGACTACGATTGATCGGGAGAATGAATATCAATGGCAAGGACATATGGTTGATCAATGATGAATATTTTTTCAGAGTGAGAAAATCAATGGTTAAGAGGCAACCACACAGAGGCTTGTGATTGGCGATAACTATCAGAGTTTGAGGAAATTTGTAGTGTTAAATGGAGGAGAGGTCTGACCAACAACATAAATTTATTCAGAGTAGTTAAATAAATGGCTAGGATGATGAATGTATAGACCTAAAATTCCTTACTCATTTATACATGGCATTGGCTTCCCTACTTGCATAATTTTCCAAATCACTGTTGAGGAACTCTATTTAAAAAACCATTTTTTAGAGCATGTGCGTGCCCTATTGCACTACTTCTTGCATACATATTCTTGTTGAATTCTAGACATCCCACATACATATGCTAGCTGCTCACTAAACAACCTGCGTATACCTACAAAAGTTGCAAAAATTAAAAAGTTGTAAGGAATTCAATGGAATTTATAGGCTATTGGAGGTTTCCCAACCAATTCACCTACCATAGCCCATCCCCCAATTGAATAACTATCCTTTTGTCATATAAAAGGAGGTCTTGGGGTCTCATTCCATAATCAAGCATTAGAATGGTGAAACTCTTCCCAAATTCCCATTCCTTCCTTGCCCAAGTATTTGCATCCTTTTGTGAGTTATTTCCTCAACATTCCCTCTCTACCCCTTTTCCCCCATACAATCCATTCCCTTCCCTTGATGTGATCAACAAATTTTGAGCAAAGGAATTTGGAAGGTGCACTTGGAGCATTGTTAAGAGGAGTCTAGATGAGGTTCGTGGAACATCGACTTGCAAAGGTTGTAATTTCCAATCTTTGAGTATTGAATAAAAAAATCTCTTTTCCCTATCCCAAATGATGGTTTTTATGTCTTTTCCTTGATTTATACATAACAATTTATATATAACACTAATTGATGAATAGAAATAGATTTTTTGTAGCCTTTTTTGCCTAGTTGTGGATGAAGGTCATCTTTGAGAGGAGACTTGTAGACTTGGGAGATACAAAGCTTGAGGAGGTCAACACCAAACATTGGATTAAAGGTACAATTTATGACTTACTCTTTCATTGATTTATGTTCATATATTTTGGAATGTCTGGGGTAGTGTAGAAATTAGATTGAATTTTAGAGAGTCATTTCTCTGTCTATACTTAAAACTGTGGTATAGTTATAAGGGGATTGTCCCGCTAAAAGAATTGGCGAATCCACTAGGGAGTCTCTCTAGGGTTTTAGGGGCAACGTTTTTGGGTTTTCAATTGTCTTGTTGATTGAATTTTGATTTTCAATCAAGTTTATTGAGTCTTTTAAGGGTCTCTGGTCACCTGCAATGTGCCTACTAGTTTTCCATGCCCTGTCAATCTACCTAGTCTTTTTATTTTTGAAAAGTCTTAGAGGTGTATGTGCCTTGTTTTGGGTCAACCTACGTAAATACACAATCTGCACAGTAAAAAACCCACGTACATACATAGGATGATGATGCAACAACCCATGTCTCCATGTATTGAAAGTGTTTTTTAACAAAGAGAGGTATGTCTCTTTCCTGATAGAATTTTAGGCTTCTTAGGAGTTTCTTGAACCTTTGAGAATCTCTTTTTTTGGCCATAGCTTGGGTTAAAGTTTCGGTTAACTTGTTTCTTACTTTTCTTTTGTTTTCCCTAAAGGTTTAGAGTGAACTTTTAAGTTTTAGATACTCCTTTCGATTTCTTGTTTGAATCCCTGTGTTTACGCAGATGTCTTAAGGGTCTTTGTCAATCTTGGTTTCTGTTTTCTCCTTTTTCCTATTTATTGCTTTGAAAAACAAAAAAATAGTTCTTACTTCGGTTTTTCTTGTTAAAACAGTTCGAAAAATCAAAAATAGTTTTCCTTTATTGCATTTAGTTTGGTAAATTAGTCAAGGTTGTTGTTTGTGTAAGGAAAAAAGTCTTGGTTTCAAAGTTCTTCTTGATTTCCTGAAATACAAGTAGTTTTTTTTAGTCAAACAAAAACTCTTTTTAGGAAACTTTTAATTACAAGATCTTGAAACATTGATTAGAAAAGTTGAATTTTAGAAAGAGTTTTACAAGCTTTTCTTTAAGTTCGAAGCATATTTTTTCTTTTAAATGCTTTAAATTTATTTTCCTTATTCATCTCTTCATAAAACCATTAGTTGCATGACCACATCCTTTATGTAAATCAAGCCTTAAAATTAATGCTTAACTTAAAATATATTAGACTTTTTGTTTGTAGGGTTTACCGACTAGTTTAGGGTTTTAGGGCCTCGAATTATGTGTGGAGAGGAAAATCTTCAAGGCCATTTTAAAACAAACATTGGAGTCTAATATAGACATTGTCTTAAGTCCAACAACGTAAGATTTAGTGGGGACCCCCCTCTAACACATGGGATAAACACGAGGTCGCACGAGGAAAGGTAGAGAATATAACCTCTCCAAAGATGAACTAAACATAGTGGGGATTGTATATTGAGGGTAGTTCTCAAGAACAATATCAATCACATTTTCCTACAGATCTTTCTGGACCTCAAATATGTTTGAGATCCTTAGTTGTTTTCCAGACCAATTGTTTTGTTGGCCCTGGGGCGGACCCAAGGTTCAGTTCTAACAACGCACCAACAAGCCATAACTACTGGCCCTTTCGGCAACACCTGCAAACTAGATGCAGTCTCACCCGAAGTAGCTATAGGGGGTTGTAGGAAACACGTGTCTACAACTAGAGGAAATGCAAAGTGGATCCAAGGAAACACTCTCACACAAATCTAATTATTCTTTATCTTCTTAAGCCTATGACGCGAACTATATCGCAGATCTAACACACTATTACATTAACAATATATCTGAGATCAGAAGAACACAAAATCAATCACACACAACAACACGATATACGCGGTTCACCCTCTCCCTAGGGCTATGTCCAAAAAAATGTGTTTCTTGATATTATATAATACATACAACTCTATCTGTTCTCTTAGCTTGCATATCTCTCTCTCTCTTCCTCTCTCTTCCCTCCCTATGCACCCAGTTGCAAGGATGATCTTTGCACCCAGCTGAAGATCTTACAACATAGACTTCTCTCCCCACACAATACTTCTTTTTCAGCAATAACAACAATAGCTCATCATAACCTAGTTGAACCCTTCCCATGTCCTCTTGACCTTTATTTATACCTTACAATGACTCTTGGACAACTTTAGGCCAAAACCTAGGTGTCAAAACCCTAAATACCAAAACCTTAGGTGTCTAAAACCCTAGGTCAACTTGACCTGCGTTTTCAGGGCTTCGCCAGCCTGTCTTTCCTTCTTTATTGTGAGGTGCTCCAAATAATATATTGGTGGATTTTTCCACTTTTTGAGTCGTCCATGATCCATCTTCCTTGATGATCTGTCTTCCTTGATCTCCCCACCCAATGGTGTGTTTTCTCTTACTTCGCTCTGTCTTTTCTACTCTTTTGGTCACTTTGACCCAATCTTAGTCAACCTGTCTTCCACACAATTCACACTTTTCTCTTCTTTCTTTAATCTTCACAACCTTCCATAACCAAGGGCCAACAGGCCCCCAACACTCACATGTGACTTGTCTCGAGGCACTTCAAGTATGAATCTTCTGTTTCACTTCGACTTCAGACTGCGCAGGGCAGCCTGTGCTTCCTGCTCTGTCCCTCCCCACTATGTGCAGACTGTCTTTTCTGTGTCTGGTACCCAGTTTCAACTGCACTTGGTAGCTAGACCCTTCTTCTCATGCTTCTATTGAGAGCTACGAGGTAGTTGGTTGTCATAGTACAATTTCAACCGACTCCCATTCACCAAACCTTCCTTTCATTCTCCATTCAAAGTTTTCAACTGCGCAACTCCTCCTTCTGTAATGTAAGCAACCTCATATGGCCAAAGCCAATGTGTCTTGAACTTCCCTGGATGCTTCATTAACTTGCCTTCATATACCAATACCAGATCTCCTTACTTGAAATCTTTCCTCTTGATGTGCCTATCATGATAGGCCTTTTCTCATTCCTTCTGTACCTATTGTTGAATCCTGCGATAAATTGATCTTCTTCTAGTTATACCAACTGCGCAAGCCTCTATTGAATAGCGCCAATATCATCCATATTGGTAAATGCTACAATCCTCAAGCTAGGAACTAAATATTCCATAGTGACAACTGCTTCTAGGCCATACACCAACTTAAAGGGAGACTGCATTGTTAGCTTCATGCAAGTAGTTCTATAGGCCCATAGCATTGCTGGTACTCTCAAATCCCAGTCATCCATGTTCACACTCCAAATCTTCGTCAGCGTTGTCTCCAAGATCTTGTTGAAATCTTCGACCGTCATGTTCACTTGTGGATGGTAGGGAGTACTCTTTTAATGGTGGACTTCAAATTCCCGAGTCAAAGCTTCAATAGTCTTATTAATAAAGTGTCTGCCTTGATCGCTCATCAGGTTCTTCGGGCATCCAAACCTGATTATGATATCCTCAAATATAAATCATGCAGTTGTAGATGCACTACAGTCCTTATCTGGTCTTTCTTCTTCCCATATTGTCAAATATTTTTTCGCAGTAATGATGTATATAGCTCCTGTGCACTTCCCTGGTGGGTTTATAGGTCCCATGAAATCAATTGCCCATTTCTCAAATGCCTTCAAATTCCACTGTTGTGCTAACGACATATCATCTCTTCTGGAAGGTTTCCCAACTTGTTGACATACATCACAGGCTCTCTAGTACTCTTTAGCATCTTTGTGTAAGGTGGGCCACCAGAGGTCGGCTCTCGAAACCTTCTATGTTGTTTCTTTCCCTACGTAGTGTCCTCCTACGATGCCTTCATTTGCTTCTTCTAGAATTAATGGTCATTCTGCCTCCATAACACATCTCCTCAATATATCATCAAGTCCCATCTTGTATAGTTGTCCCGCTATAAGTGAAAAATCTGCAGCGCACACTACCAGTTGTTTCTTCTGGATGATTGTATATTCACTAGGTGCCATTCCTGTTAACAGGAACTGGACTATCTTGGTGAAGTGGCCATCAACCCTTCTGATGGCCAACAATTGTGCATCTGGTAGTGTATCCTCCAAACTAGTAGGTTCCTCTCCATGCTCGAACCTAGACAAATGATCAGGTCCCTTGTTCATTCTCCCTGGATTGACCATAATCTCAAAATCATATTCCTGGAATAAAAGTAGCCATCTTCATATTCTTCCACCCAACACTGGCTTGTTGACTAGGTATTCAACGCAGAGTGATCAATGAACATCTTAAAGTGGCCTCCCAACAAGTAGTGATGAAACGTCTGCAGCGGGTACACCATGGATAAACCTTCTCTCTCAGTGGTGGTGTAATTTATCTCAGTTGTTGAGAGCTTCCTCCTAGAAAAGGATAACGGGTGGTTAATATCTCTTGCTCTTGTTTGTGCTAACACTTCTCCTAATGCAATAGAATATGCATCGACATG
>JASDQU010101055.1:213599-237024 GCA_032191745.1 Picea mariana | reverse complement strand
CCATTAGTTGCACGACCACATCCTTTATGTAAATCAAGCCTTAAAATTAATGCTTAACTTAAAATATATTAGACTTTTTGTTTGTAGGGTTTACCGACTAGTTTAGGGTTTTAGGGCCTCGAATTATGTGTGGAGAGGAAACTCTTCAAGGCCATTTTAAAACAAACATTGGAGTCTAATATAGAAATTGTCTTAAGTCCAACAATGTAAGATTTAGTGGGGACCCCCCTCTAACACATGGGATAAACACGAGGTCGCACGAGGAAAGGTAGAGAATATAACCTCTCCAAAGATGAACTAAACGTAGTGGGGATTGTATATTGAGGGTAGTTCTCAAGAACAATATCAATCACATTTTCCTACGGATATTTCTGGACCTCAAATATGTTCGAGATCCTTAGTTGTCTTCTAGACCAATTGTTTTGTTGGCACTGGGGCGGACCCAAGGTTCAGTTCTAACAACGCACCAACAAGCCCTAACTACTGGCCCTTTTGGCAACACCAGCAAACTAGATGCAGTCTCACCCGAAGTAGCTATAGGGGGTTGTAGGAAACACGTGTCTACAACCAGAGGAAATGCAAAGTGGATCCAGGGAAACACTCTCACATAGATCTAATTATTCTTTATCTTCTTAAGCCTATGATGCAAACTATATCTCAGATCTAACACACTATTACATTAACAGTATATCCGAGATCAGAAGAACACAAAATCAATCACACACAACAACACGATATACGCAGTTCACCCTCTCCCTAGGGCTACGTCCAAAAAACTGTGTTTCTTGATATTATATAAAACATACAGCTCTATCTATTCTCTTAGCTTGCATATCTCTCTCTCTCTTCCTCTCTCTTCCCTCCCTATGCACCCAGTTGCAAGGATGATCTTTGCACCCAGCTGAAGATCTTACAACATAGACTTCTCTCCCCACACAATACTTCTTTTTCAGCAGTAACAACAATCGCTCATCATAACCTAGTTGAACCCTTCCCATGTCCTCTTGACCTTTATTTATACCTTAAAATGACTCTTGGACAACTTTAGGCCAAAACCTAGGTGTCAAAACCCTAAATACCAAAACCTTAGGTGTCTAAAACCCTTGGTCAACTTGACCTGCGTTTTCAGGGCTTCGCCAGCCTGTCTTTCCTTCTTTCTTGCGAGGTGCTCCAAATAATATATTGGTGGATTTTTCCACTTTTTGAGTCGTCCACGATCCATCTTCCTTGATGATCTGTTTTCCTTGATCTCCCCACCCAATGGTGTGTTTTCTCTTACTTCGCTCTGTCTTTTCTACTCTTTTGGTCACTTCGACCCAATCTTAGTCAATCTGTCTTCCACACAATTCACACTTTTCTCTTCTTTCTTTAATCTTCACAACCTTCCATAACCAAGGGCCAACAGGCCCCCAACACTCACATATGACTTGTCTCGAGGCACTTCAAGTATGAATCTTCTGTTTCACTACGATTTCAGACTGTGTAGGGCAGCCTGTGCTTCCTGCCCTGTCCCTGCCCACTATGTGCAGACTGTCTTTTCTGTGTCTGGTACCCAGTTTCAATTGGACCTGGTACCTAGACCCTTCTTCTCATGCTTCTATTGAGAGCTATGAGGCAGTTGGTTGTCATATTACAATTTCAACCGACTCCCATTCACTAAACCTTCCTTTCATTCTCCATTCAAAGTTTTGAACTGCGCAAATCCTCCTTATGTAACGTAAGCAACCTCATATGGCCCAAGCCAATGTGTCCTGAACTTCCCTGGATGCTTCATTAACTTGCCTTCATATACCAATACCAGATCTCCTTGCTTGAAATCTTTCCTCTTGATGTGCCTATCATGATAGGCCTTTTCTCATTCCTTCTATACCTGTTGTTGAATCCTGTGATAAATTGATCTTCTTCTAGTTCTACCAACTGTGCAAGCCTCTATTGAATAGCGCCAATATCATCCATATTGGTAAATGCTACAATCCTCAAGCTAGGAACTAAATATTCCATAGTGACAACTGCTTCTAGGCCATACACCAACTTAAAGGGAGACTGCATTGTTAGCTTCATGCAAGTAGTTCTACAGGCCCATAGCATTGCTCATACTCTCAAATCCCAGTCATCCATGTTCACACTCCAAATCTTTGTCAGCGTTGTCTCCAAGATCTTGTTGAAATTTTCGACCGTCATGTTCACTTGTGGATGGTAGGGAGTACTCTTTTAATGGTGGACTTCAAATTCCCGAGTCAAAGCTTCAATAGTATTATTAATAAAGTGCCTGCCTTGATCGTTCATCAGGGTCTTCGGGCATCCAAACCTGATTATGATATCCTCAAATATAAATCATGTAGTTGTAGATGCACTACAATCCTTATCTGGTCTTTCTTCTTCCCATATTGTCAAATATTTTGTCACAGTAATGATGTATCTAGCTCCTGTGCACTTCCCTGGTGGGTTTACAGGTCCCACGAAATCAATTGCCCATTTCTCAAATGCCTGCAAATTCCACTGTGGTGCTAACGACATATCATCTCTTCTGGAAGGTTTCCCAACTTGTTGGCATACATCACAGGCTCTCTAGTACTCTTTAGCATCTTTGTGTAAGGTGGGCCACCAGAGGTCGGCTCTCGGAACCTTTTATGTTGTTTCTTTCCCTACGTAGTGTCCTCCTACGATGCCTTCATTTGCTTCTTCCAGAATTAGTGGTCGTTCTGCCTCCATAACACATCTCCTCAATATCTCATCAAGTCCCATCTTGTATAGTTGTCCCGCTATAAGTGAAAAATCTGAAGTGCACACCACCAGTTGTTTCTTCTGGATGATTGTATATTCACTAGGTGCCATTCCTATTAACAGGAACTGGACTATCTTGGTGAAGTGGCCATCAACCCTTCTGATGGCCAACAATTGTGCATCTGGTAGTGCATCCTCCAAACTAGTAGGTTCCTCTCCATGCTCGAACCTAGACAAATGATCAGGTCCCTTGTTCATTCTCCCTGGATTGACCATAATCTCAAAATCATATTCCTGGAATAAAAGTAGCCATCTGCATATTCTTCCACCCAACACTGGCTTGTTGACTAGGTATTCAATGCAGTGTGATCAATGAACATCTTAAAGTGGCCTCCCAACAAGTAGTGATGAAACATCTGCACCGCGTACACCATGGATAAACCTTTTCTCTCAGTGGTGGTGTAATTTATCTCAGTTGTTGAGAGCTTCCTCCTAGAAAAGGATAACGGGTGGTTAATATCTCTTGCTCTTGTTTGTGCTAACACTTCTCCTAATGCAATAGAATATGCATCGACATGCACATGAAATTCCTTGCTCCAATCCAAGAAAACCAGAATAGGTGCAGTAACCATTTTATGTTTTAGTGTGTCTGATTGAAGTAGGGGGGAGGGGGGGTAGATCAAAAATAATGGCAATCTTGGACAAATCTACTAGCAACCCCTGCTTACATACAATATGGCCCAACAATACTCCAAATGGTGAAAATAAGATGCACTTCTTCAGATTCAGGGGAATCTAACATTGCCTGCACTTATCCAACATTAGTCTTAAACATTCAATATGATTTTGTAATAAGATAAAAACAATCTAATTATCAAAATAAGCTTCCAAATATTTGTGTAAAAATTCCTTGAATGCTTTGACCACCACCCTGGAAAAGATGTCTGGTGCATTCTTCAATCCAAAAGGCATCACTGTGTATTGGTAGGAACCCCATTCTATTGCAAATGTGGTCTTGTGACGATCTTCCTTGGCAATCCTAATCTCGTGATAACCTAAAAATCCATCTGTAAAGGAATATACCTCCTGTCCTCCTACATTATCTAACACTTCTTTTGTAAACAATGTAGGGAATGGGTCATACAAATAGGAATCATTTAGCTTCCTGAGGTCTACACAGATCTTGATATCTCCTGTCTTCTTATCTTGTACCACCATATGACTAATCCACTCTGACTCTTCAATAGGTTCTATGATTCCTGCTTCCAACATTCTTTCTAATTCAATCTTCACATCTCCTTATATTTGGTATTCAATCTGTAGGGTCTCTTCTTGATTGGCCTTGCATCTGGTTTCAAGGGCATCTTCATCTCTCCCATGGGCCCTTTTATGCCCTTCATATCAGTGAACTTGGTTGGGAACAAGTCATGATATTCATGCAGTAATTATGTGATCTTATCAATGGTGGCATCATCCTAGTAATCCCCAAAATTAGCAATCTTAGGTGCTTTCTCTGGTCCAATATTAACTTTCTTGATTTTGATCGGATGTCCAATGAAAGGTATCCTAGTCCTTCTACGTCTCTCTATCCTTCCATTCTACGATGTTCACATTCCTAGGATCATCGTCTTCATCGACATTGATATTGTAACATCCTTGCATTTTTTGAAGAGTTGCAGTCCATTCATCCTCTTCTTTATCCACAGGGAGGCTAGGTGCCCCCTCAAAGACTTTCTGTCTGACAACTTGTAAAGATTGATCCACTGTGGGATACTAACTTTCAAATAAAAATGTAGCTACAAATTTCCGAGTCATACCGTACCAATATGAGTGGTGAGGCACAATTCTACTTGAAGATACCAATTGATAGGCTTTGTGTCTAGAGTTTTGATGAATTTATACACCCACTTCTCATGAGGAATGCTTCTTCATGCCTCTTCACAACCTCACACATGGTCCTTTGGACAGCTTTGACCTATGTATCTAACTTCACATCCTTCGACTTGTTCTGAAAAGCGCATTGTCATCAAAGTGCGACATTGCATCCAGTCTGTGATGTTACTTTTATGTGTCCCCCACCATCTTTTTGGAGTAGCTTTCAAAGCCTCATCCAGTGCCAACAATCTTTGTTGTACTAGTACAAATTCTTCAAATTCCAGTAAGAAATTTTCTAAGTGATTCAAACCATCAAAGGTGGGAAAGTTACTTACTGTTGTGTCGATCCAACGAAATTCTCTGGTCAATCTGGGACATCTCCACGCAGAAAATTCATACATTTTGTTCTTCCAGTTATCCAGTGCTTCTTTTGTGTCTGATGAACATGCATTGTCACTTCGCCAACTTAAATTCCCATATTCTATAGGATTAATGTAGTCTTGTTTTCTTGCTGTCAATTTATATATATACTCTAGCTCACATGCATGGTCTTCTTCTCTGATAGGTTTCGTGTATCTTCGACCTTCATCAGGATCCAGAGGTGCAATGACCCTAAGGCCATCACCTTCAAATGTCATTCTTCTTTTCTTTAAGTAAACAACAATGGAATTGTTGAAAGCCCAATCAATTCCTACGAGTGCAAGATAAGGACAACTATCATCAACTATCTCAATCACCTCGAAGTCCACAAATGTTCTTACCCCATCTATGTCCACAGGGACATGTTTGAGCCTACCAAAGGGGTTGACTACCTGTTGGTTATCCATCCTTAGACTGATAGGGGAATAAATCAACTTAGGTTTTCCCATTAGTGCCTAGGTCTATTTTGTCATAACATTGACCTCCGACCCTAAGTCAAGGACCACATAATCTATATCATAATATCCAATTTGGGCATTAAGGTGTAGTTCCTTATTTGTCCTTCTCTTTTTGGATAGTTTATGTACTTTTTTATTCAGTAGAGGGTCTACCCTTCCTATCTCATACTGTCTGATCAAATTTTGTAATTCTTGTATGGATTTTTCATCCTTAATCAAACTAATGCAAGTACATAAGAATTCCATAAGCCTGCTTACCTCTTTTCCTTCTCCAGGAGAAGCAGACTGATCAAAGGCTAGGGGAATTCCACATTCTCTCACTTCTGGTTGTGCCCTTGATTAAGAAGGTTGATCTCTTCCAATCTATTGTATTGCCTCTTCAAATGTTTTCTTCTCTTTATTTGGATCAAACTCCCATGTCTTCTTTGCATCTCTTCTAACTCTTGATTCTTCCGTAATATTCCCTGGAGTCACCCTGTCTTCTCCTGTAGCATCACATCCTCTAGTGATAACGACAAATCTAGGATCCACTCCGTGAGGTTCTGCTAAGATCATTTGTACTTGTTGGTTCCCTCCTTGTCTTTCTTGAAGTTTGTATAACAATGCCAGACAATCTTCTATGACATGTTCAAATCAGTTGTAGTAACTGCAAGTGGTACAATGGTTATGATAGTCCCTTTCCAAGTGACTTGACTATGTGCAGTTATAACAAATGATATGACCTCGACCTCAGCCCATACCTCCTCCTTGTCCTCTTCCTCTAAATCCACCTCGAGGGTTGAAGTTTTCTCTTCCTGGGGATTTAAACTATGTAGTATTTCCTTCTTGATGTACTTCGCCTTGAATTCTATATGTGTCCCTTGATCTTTCATGCAAGAGGTCATAAGCCCTACAATATTTCTCATCATCCCCCACAGATTTACAGAATGTGCTGTAAATGTTGGTAGGTGTCTGGACATATTTTTTCATGTAATAGCATTCTCCAGGGAGATGTCTATTTCTAAATACCTCGCACCAAGGTAGAGTAACCTGCTTCAAAGGGCTTGGGGTTCCTGAAGCCAAGTACTCATGGAATAGAGGACAATGCTCCTTATCATGACCTTCTAATTTTCATCTGATACACCAAATATATTCTCTTTTATCTTCGACCTACAGTGATAATATAGTTAGATGACTCAAAATTTGACTCATACCTGAACTGGACTCTCCCATAGGGGTTGATTCTAGTTTCATCATGATCTCCAATGCCTCTGCTTGCAAAGTGATATTCTATTGCATCATAGGGACTCTGATGTGTGGTAAGAAGGAAGCAATGAACCATTCTTTATTCTGTTCATCTAGAATCTGAAAACTCAAATGACCTGTCAGGGTCTTAAACCTCTGATCAAACTCCCAAACAGGTTCAACTACTTTCTACTTGATTTCTTTCAACTATGTGATGCACTGCAACTCAAACTTGGTTTTCTTAAATTATGCAATCAATGTAGTCTTGATCTTGTTCAGTGGTTTTAGCTGGACAACTCCTTGGACGAACTTCATGTACCATCTCAGTGCGCGGTCTCTCAGGGTAGTACTAAATTGAGCTCTCTTAACAACTTCGTTGGTGACATTCTCAATACTCCATACAGCTTCTCATAAGAACCAATTTTGATCAGGATCTTCAGATCCATCTCCCCTAAAGGTGGCTAATGTCATCTCATTTGCCATAGATCTTCCTAGGGTTCCTAACTGAGTATGCATAGAACCACTTATACTAGTGCTCTGAGTGTTATGATAACTTAGGTTACTCTGGTTACTTAATGATGTTAAAACAACAGGAGGTGTAACAATACTTACTTCAATAGTCTGTGCAGTTCCTGAAGTTTCTGACTCTTCTTGGCGAGGTTCTTCAGTCTTCCCATCTTCTACCCTAGCAGACTCTGAATATTCCTCGTTTAGTATCTCTTCTTCTTCTCCACTGTAGAACCCTTATTCCTATATTGGTGGTTCATGATTCTTCTCAAACAAGTCCACCAGAGGAACTTCTCTGAAAGTTCTCCCAATGTGCGTGTGTCCAACCTTTGTTTCATTGTCGCTGTCTAAATTATTAAACATTAGAATTTTCAATCTGACCCACTACTGTATCTTCAATATTTTCTTCTCATGCAATAGAATCTTGATATTCAACTTCAAGAAGTGTAAAAATTTTCCTCTCGGTCCCTTAAATAAATATCTCTCTGCTTGGCTATATGATTCTACTATATCAATAGAAAACTCAGTGATATACCCTCCAATGGTACTATCAAACCACTGATCTATTGATCTTGACACGACGTTATCAACTCTCTTGACCTTCTTGATCAACATTGATGTCCAAACCATAGATGGTCTGAGCCTGATCTCAAACTGGGTATCTGCTAATCTGGCTAGCCACTCGTATAGCTCCTTATGAATTCCTCCAAAGAAAATCTCGTGTATATCAGTAAAGATATACCTTCCCAACAAATCCTCTATACTAAGATTAGGGTTCTTATTCTAAGCTTCAACGAATTCCTTCTCTTCTTCTTCTATCCACTTTTGAATCTCTGTCTTCGATGGAAAATATCTTGACATTCCCTCAAGAAGATCTTGGTCCCGACAATGGAACCATTTGTTGGCACTGGGGAAGACCCAGGGTTTAGTTCTAATAGTGCACCAACAAGCCCTAACTACTGGCCCTTTTGGAAACACCTACAAAGCAAATGCAGTCTCACCCAAGGTAGTTATAGGGGGTTGTAGGACACATGTGTCTACAACTAGAGGAAATGCAAAGTGGATCCAAGGAAACACTCTCACATAGATCTAGATATTCTTTATCTTTCTTAATCATACTGTGCAAACTATATCTCAGATCTAACACAATATTGCATTAACAGTATATCAAAGATTAGAAGAACACAACATCAATCACACACAACAACAGAATATGTATGGTTCACCCTCTCCCTAGGGCTACGTCCACAGGACTATGTTTCTTGATATTATATAAAACATACAGTTCTATCTGCACTCTTAGCTTGCATATCTCTCTCTCTCTTCCTCTCTCTTCCCTCCCTACGCACCCAACTGGAAGGATGATCTTCGCACCCAGATGAAGATATTACAACACAAACTTTTCTCCCCACACAATACTTCTTTTTCAACAATAACAACAATCGCTCATCATAACCTAGTCAAACCTTTTCAGATCCTCTTGACCTTTACTTATACCTTACAATGACTCTCGAACAACCTTAGGCTGAAACCTAGGTTTCAAAACCCTAAATACCAAAACCCTAGGTGTCTAAAACCCTAGGTCAACTTGACCCACGGTTTCAGGGCTTCACCAACCTGTCTTTCCTTCTTTCTTGTGAGGTGATACAAAGCATCTATTGGTGGATTTTAACACTTACTAAGTCTTCCATGATCCATCTTCATTGTTGATCTGTCTTCCTCGATCTCCCCATCCAATGACTTATTTTCTCTTACTTGGCTCCATCTTTTTCTCTCTTTTGGTCACTTCAACCCAATCTCAGTCAACATGTCTTCCACGCAGTTCACACTTTGTGCTTCTTTCCTTAATCTTCGCAACCTTCCATAACCAAGAGCCAACTTGATTTCAACGCCCTTGAAGGGACTCAGACTTGTTATCCTGCTCATTACGATCTGCCCGACTGTCGACTGTACCCACCTAGTGATTGACTGTGAGATGGAAACCTAGTTGCCCATATTTTACGGACTTACACAGGTGACTACGGGGGTATACCGCAGTACCTAGGGAGGACGTTGGATCACGCTTCACAGAGTATACCTAGAGGGTGCTTCTGTGTTCGAGTTTTACTTACACTAGTTATTTTCTCTAGTGTCGATTAGAGTAACCATCCTTCCCAGTAGTTAGTCAACTGCTTGATTTATCTTAACGAAATTGTTTTAGTGTGTGCATTATGTTCCACACTAGTCAAGCCTTACTGTGTCATTTGATAATTTCACACAGTGGAATATTAACATCTCTGTCAGTCGCGAAGGCTTTAGGGCCTGTCACCAGTTACTTTGGAGCCACCTCTGCCACTGTTAAGGCAAAGACATGATCAAGAAGGATCGTTCGAAGATATTGGGGCACAAGAAACTGTGCACGAGCCTACTGCCAAAGGATAATTTTTGGCACCAAAGGAATCCATCCTTTCTGAATTTGAGACAAAAGGTTTCAAGCCATCAAATCCTCCAATCACCAGCTTGTCGACGTCGATTTTAATTCATATTGTCCATCTCGAGGTGACATCTTCTGAGCACCAGTTAGTTCGATGAGTGGCAATGGAAGTGAATGCTGCTACGTTTTTTGGAATTCCCTGTACTCCTGTTACGGCTACTACTAGAGGGGGAATTTTACATCCTCCCCCACCTTCGCCAGTCAAGACCTTAGTCTTCCTGAATCCCACGACTTCGGGTAGTGGTCCAATACCTTTAACAACTTTGACCACTATTCTATTCACTTAGAACATGACAGACTGATGCAGACATTCTCTACCGCACTCTACGTCTGCCCCTGCTCACAGGATCGTTCAATTTCTTATGCGAGCCGAATTAGCTCTTTCGATTCCCTGCTGGAATCCCTAGTAACAACTCGATCCAAAGGTCCTTCTCATTTCCCTGTCACGGCCTCTGCACGCGCCTGTGACCTTCTCTCGAATCAATTTTGGGTTTCGGGGTTTTGTGATCCCCGTCGTCAAGAGTTCCTGTCCTGTTGAACTCGCGAACTCCGATTCGTAGATGTGCTCCCTTCCATCCTTAGCCCCTCCTGGCTATGCCCTGATCCATGTGACCGCTTCTCATAAGACCGCAGCCTTATGTCTTTCAGGATTCGGGGTTTCATCTTTTCTGATGTCGAGAACCTTTGTCCACTCGAAATCTCGATCGCCAATCTGCCGATACGGTGCTTTATTCGTTATCCCTCTTGGCTAAGCTCCTGGCCTATATGACCACTATCCCCGTGACCACAGTCTTATCTCTCGTCGGGGTTTCAAACATCGCAATGCCGAAATGCATAAACACTTTGTGCACGAGATCCCCGATATCCTGATCCCCAATTCTCCAACCTGACGTCAGCTAGGCCCCACAACAACGGAGCTTTCTCACCCTTGTCAGGGTTTCGGACTTCGCGATTCTGAAATGCCCAAACCTCTTGTCACTAGGATTCCCAATATCCCGATGACCCAAATGCCGATAGACGAATTCCTGTCAAGACTTTTCCCGATGGCTCTGATTGCTGTCGTGCATCCTCCTCTGATGGATGGTCTTGATCACCTCTCGCGATTTCGTGACTTCTGATGCTCCGGAAGTCCTGTCCTCAGTATCCGCAAAACCCCGAACCCCGATGCAACGGTTTGACTTTTCTATCGGGACTTTCCCCGATAGTATGGATCTCCACCACGTGTCCCCAACAGATTTCAGAGTTTTCCAAGCTCTGATGACGGAAATCCTCTATCAAATCCAAACCCCGGTAGCCGATATACCGACGGGTCACTCGATTTCCACCACGTGTCCCCAACTGACAAACGACTCAAATCAGTTCCTAGTAATTCCCCATGGAAATTCCCAATCTCATGTCATCGAGACTTCCGATTTCCCGATATGCGAAACCCCGATGAGCCAACCCTCCTTTCGGGATTTCTCCTCCTATTCACGAGCTTAACCCTCGTGCAACTTCTGTCAGATCTAACGACTGACGGATGATTGCTCAAGATCTGATGGTTCAAATCATCTCTTCTCCTACGCGCTCTTTGGACATGAAATCAATGATCCAGATCTCGATCTCCAACCAATCCGATGGCTGTTGTGCCCCCTTCTGAGCTTGTGCACTTCCTTCCCAGACTTGGGAGAATTTTCAATTTCCTCAAAGGCCTCAACCTTTGTTTCACTTCTGTGAGCCCTTCGACTCTGAGATTTGCTGCGCGTATAAACGCTAACTCCTCCTGAGCTTTCTCCTTTCAAATCCTTAAAGGATTTCGACATCTGTGCTCCTGCAATGTCTTCACATGCACACGCAGGTGCTATCCGTCCTGAGCTCCTCAACACTCAGACCCCTAAGGGATTTTGTCTTTCTTCTCCCTCAGATGGAGAATGAAATGGATGCCCTCCTCGCTATCCTTCTACCCAAGCAACTTTTTGTTGAGTCTGTAGGGTGTTCAGAAACCCTGTGAAGATCCCTTAGTGGATTCTTCCTCTAAATACAGAACTCAAAGAGTTCTCTTCTCCTCTCTGTGCCTGTCTACACAATGTCTCTATGCCCACCTGGCAGAGTATTCTTCCACAGAACGTCTAGCAGTTCTGTCTTCTGTGTCCTCCTTTCACCTGCTCAATGCCCACTTGGCAGAGCTTCACAGAATCCTTAGTGATTTTGATTCTTCTGAACTCATAGCAGAGTTCTTCCCCTGTGCACTCCTTGCACCTGCTCAATGCCCACCTGGAAGAGCTCTCAGAATCCTCAGTGATTCTGGTCCTCTTGAACTCTCAGAAGAGTTCTTCTCAATGCACCACTGTGCATATGCTCAATGCCCACTTGGCAGAGCTTCACAGAACTCCTCAGAGCTTCTGTCTGCAACTGTGTTCTTCCCTCACAGCCTTGCCTCCAAGGTGTTTAGCAACCTTTAGGTCTTCCCTGAGTTGTTGATTCCAGTTCTTGTGCCACAACACGTCTCTGTCTGACTCCGCAGAGTTCATAAGTGCTTCAGTGCACCGGTATTTAGAGTCTTCATCACTCTATCATGCCCTCCTGGCATGAAACCTCAAAGACCTCTCAAACATGAAATCAAACACACTCTTGCAAATGCACAAATATAGTATACATCTAGAGCATACATAAAGAACACTCACAGACATCCATTTAACACACAGTAATGCAAGAAAAACCGCTCTTTGTATTAAATATGGCAAATGCCTGTATTTACAAGGTGTTCCCGAGCACGACCTATAACAAGGTCTTGGCTCTTCTCTCTTCTGCTCTCTACTCGAAGATTCTCTTCTATCCCAATTTTTTTCAAAATGAGATCTCAAATCTCTTTTACCTGAGGGTGCTCTTCGAGCTCTTCCCTCCAACCTACCGACCCTATTCAATTACATTGAATGGGATGTCTAGTCCAGCATCTGGATCTAGATCTCAGCCTTATAAACATTAAAGGCCTATCTACCTAATGCCTGCATAAAGGCACGGCTCCATGGCTCAATAGACTAAGCAATTAAATTACATTCAATTTAAAATAAAAGATGAGGGATACACCTCTCTTCATCATTGAATGCACGCGCTTGACGTGGTTGGCTGACGTGGAGAGATGCTCCTGCATCACAGACACTCCCTTCTCATATGGGATGCCTGACTTTGATACAAATTTGGTTCTTACTTACTCTAATTTACAGACCATAGGTTTGGGGGAAAGAAGCTTTAACGCTCCCTTGTAAGGGTCAACCGCAAGCACTATTTCCCCTTTTAATGTTATTCCTTATGGCAGGGTTCATATACCTCCTCTATCCCCTTTGCTCGGTGGTGCTTTTCAACAGCCAATAGGGCCTAATGCCAATTATAGCTTGTTTGGTGGAGGTAGTTTAGGACCTTCGTCTTATACAATGTCAGTGGAATCTATGTCGTTCTCTTTGTTTGGTGCATTTGGGAACAATGCTTTTTCTTAGACCACCTTTCTAACTAGGGGGAACCCCATTTTTGGTCAATAAAACCTGGTGCAAGGTATCATTCCTTCACAAGGACAGACGAATGGAGTATACTCCACACAGGGTCTTTGGAATCCTTGGCAGGGCTCATATCCCTCGCAAGGAATTTTGGTCAGGGGAAACCCCTTCCATACTCAATGGAACCCAAGGAAAGTTTCTGTACCTATTCCAGGCAGATCGGTTGGGGGCATCCACAACAAAGGTCCTTGGAACACAACACAAGGAAGAATCCCTGCGTAGGCTATGTCATCCAATTTTGGGAGTCAGCTGATGAATCCTCAACATAAACAATTTCCTTTTGTTAGTCAAGGCTAGGGTTTCTACCAAAACCCTGGCCAACAATCCAACTTTTCCTAGCAACTTGGTGCCAGTCAAAATCCAGGACCCTCTTTTCCTATAAATAATCCCCAACCGAAACTACCCTTTCTCGCAACCCTGCATTTTCCAGACTTGTCGAGATTACTGAATGACCTGATCTATCATGATCCACATTGGCCCCCCATGCCAACCAAGCTACCTTCGGATATTTCAAAATTTGAGGGTAGGCATGGCAAAGATCTAGGTGATCATGTGATTAGATTTCACTTGTGGTGCTCATTGAACTCGTTAAAACATGACTTCGTTCAATTGATCCTTTTTCAACACACTCTTAAAGGGGGTTCTGCGAAGTGGTATATCGAGATTGATGACTCGAGGTACTCTTACTTTAATGACTTGGTGATGGTTTTCTTTGAACCATTTCCATTTACTTTTGAGATCACTAAAGGATTCATGCATCTTTTGAAAAAAGGGGTCCCATTCTATTGGGATGAAGCTGCTCAACACTCTTTTCAAGTATTGAAATGTGCCCTAACGTATGCCCCTATGCTCCGACCTCCTGATTATAACATATATTTCTTATTTTATTTGGATGATGCAGATTTGACCATCAACATGGTCTTGGTCCAAGAGGATGACATGCTTGAAGAACATGTCTATTATCTTAGCCGAGGTTTGGTTGGACCAAAACTCAACTACTCTGATGTTGAGAAAATTTCTTTGGTAGCTGTCCACGTTCTCCAACGATTCCCTCACTATATATTGCTTCGCAAGACCACCATCATTGTCATCGTCAACCTTTTCCAATATGTGTTAACATGACGAGTCATTGGCGGAAAGATCAGTAGATGGATAGTTATCCTATAGGCGTTTGACTTGGATTTTGTTTCTGCGAAATCTAAAATTTCATTGGTCTTTGCCGAACTAATTTCGGAACTATCGGTCGAGTTTGGTGATATTATGCCCGAAGAGTCACCTATCAATAGAGATATTGTTCTAATTGCANCTTGTGTATCTTCAGACTTTGAAGTGCCCCACTTCTACTTATCGTGATGAGAATTGATGAATTCAAAACCTACCGTGAAACTATCTTATACTCGATGACACTTTGTATCGTCAAGCCATATATTGCATGCTTCGATGATGTCTCACACACGAAGAAACATAGCTCGTTTTAAACAAATGTCACACCGGAGCATGTGGTCGTCATTTGTTTGGGTTTGAAACAACCCAAAATATTCTATGTCCAGGTTACTTCTTGCCCTCATTAATCAAGGATTGTGTGGAGGTGGTCAAGAAGTGCCACCCGTGCCAGATCTTTTGTCGAAATATGCAGGCACACCTTGCTCCTATGTTTCCAGTCATTGTTGTTGGTCATTTAACTAAGTGGGGGAATTTACTTTTCTACACGTCACTCGGCTTTATCTAGGGGGCATACTTACATCATTGTAGCAGTAGAATACTTCATGAAATGGGTCGAAGCTATGTTGATGTTTAGCAATGATGGAAAAACTGCTCCCCTTTTTGTTTTTAATCATATTGTAGCGAGGTTCGATATCCCGAAAGAGATCATCAATGACCATGGAAGTCACTTCCAAAATAAAATGATGATTGAATGAACGTCAAATCTCAGTCTCAAACATGAACATCTGTCACCCTACTACCCACAAGAGAATGGTCAGGTTGAAGCTATGAATAAGTCTCTCAAGACTATTCTTCAACGAACGATCAATTCTGCCAAGTCAAATTGACATTTGATGTTGTATTCAATGTTGTGGGCCTATCGAATGCCTATGAATATTGCCACCATTTCTTCACCTTTTAAACTCATATACAAGCTAGAAGCAGTCTTACCTATTGAATGTCAGATCCCTTCTTTAAAGTTGGCAGTGGAGTTACTTCCAGACACTTCACCGCTTGAGGAAATCCTTCTATATCTCGAGAAGCTCGATGAGTAGTGTCATGATGCATCCTTAGCCAATGAGGCTCATAATCAATGAGTCAAGTGTCATTATGATTGGTCTGTTCACCCTCAGATTTTCTATGAAGGTGATCTTGTCCTGGTCTATGATCAAGACAAAGATCCCCTAGGGCAGGCATGCTCAAACCCATGTGGTTCAGACCTTTCATTATGAAAGAGGTCTTAGAGAAGGGCAGTTACCATCTGGTTGATTTTGAGGGAAATGATTTAGCAGAGCCTAGAAATGGGCTCCCTTAATAAGTACTACTCTTAGTTTGGTCACCTATGTGGCTTCTTGTATATATGTATAGTCTCTTATGCATTTTTTGTCTTTATTTTCTTGTGGACGTGTAGTTATTTATGTCTTCTTTTTCACTGTGGCAGATGTCAAGTGAGTCAGAGGTTTACTTTGGGTTCACGGATGACACTAACCAAATCACTCAGCGAATTTCTTTCATAGCTTGGGTGATTTTCACACCTAGAGGTCAGTTGCTATCTTTCGGAGGTATTTGTCTAGGATACACAACCAATAATGCTGTCAAGTACAATGTTGTGATATAATTTATATGTGATTCTTTGTCACATGTCATTTCTCACCTCTAGGTTTACTTAGATGCCCAGCTAGTTGTGTCCCGCTTAAATAGGGTTTACCGCGTTTATGATCCCACTCTTCACCGACGATTCCTTAAGGTACATCTCTTAGAACGATCTTTTCATTGTATTATGTGTATCCATGTTCCTAGGAGATTTAATCATTTAACAAATAATCTAGCTAATCAAGTTTTAGATTGGCATGTTGCTCACATATAAAAAGAAAAGCACACACATACACATGTAAATACATTTGTAAAAAATGTTATCCATAAAGCAAGAAATATATATATATATATATATATATATATATATATATATTAAAAATAAATAATTCAATCAATGTGGATTAGTAGGAAGATCGCCTTCCTTACTAATCACCTGCATATCTGAATTCTGTAGCACACGTGTCAGGAATTCCTCTTTTTGACAGGGGTTTGTTATAAATTCTCAATCGGTGACCATTCACGAGTAGGGGTGTCTGATGTTCGTCAATTGTATTTATCATGATTGAACCATTATCATAGACAGTGTCAATCTCATAAGGTCCCAACCAATGAGTAGTTAACCTAGCTTTGAAGTTTTTTAACTTGTTGTCATACAATTTAATGTTTTTCCAGCACAGAAACAAAATTCTAAAGAATCACAAGTAATCACTTACCCTCTTAAGGTCCAATAGACCAATTCGGTCTTAGTGGACATTAATCATCATCATCATCATCATCATATATGTGTGTGTGTGTGTGTGTGTGTCTAAAAATAGTGTTATGAGTACAAAAGTGGGCATGAAGCCCTCAAAAGTCATCGATCTACATCGTTGTTCTTATGCCCTAAAATATATATAGTACAAAAAGTTCCCTCGACATGTAAATGGTCCGACGTTATCTAAGATCTAGGTCTATTGGCCCTGCTATAGTGAACAACGACGTTTGAAATATGCCAAAATAACTAGACCCAGGTCCAAGGCACCCCTATGACATGTGGCTGCATAGTTGGGGGGAGATCCTCGATATCAACCATAGGAATGACATGAGTGAGATCAGTGAGATTAACATGGTTACCAACTTAACGAGAACTCTACAAAGTTCTCATTTTTTGGGGGGTCAAGTTTTTTACCCCGTTTTTAAAAATGGTGCTACCAGTAGCACCCCCGTCCCCTTTTAGGTGGTTTTTTGATATTTTGAATTTTATGATACATAAGGTTTCCACTTTTTTTATTTTAAATGCTTGTTTTTTCATTTATTTTCAAATTATTCATTTTTTTTCTCAATAGTATTTTTTCATCTATTTTCAAACATTTCTATTTATTTTTTATTTTTTATTCAATGGTGTTTTTAATCATATTTCCATGCTCCATCCAATGTTAAAAATGGTGTACACCATTTATTTTTATTAAATTAAGATTCTTCATATAATTATGTGCCCTTAGTTAAGTTATGGTTCCATACTTTTTAAATATAGTGGAAAATATCATTTTTAACACATTGTTTTACCTTTACTTCAATACATAAAAAATAAGTGTAGTTAAATAACACTATTTTTAAGTATTTACCAAAAAAATATAATTCTTTTTTTTTTATCAATTAAAAACTAAAAAAAATAAGAAAACAAAAAGAATTGAAATTAAAAAAAAAACATTTTAAAAACAAATTTATATTAAAAAAAATCATGGAAGAAAATCCTAACAAACTAAAGAGGGAAAAAAAACATAAAATTAAAAATATATATATCTAAAGTAAGAGAAAATGAAAAAAATAAATAAATAAGGGTAAAAAAAAATTATAGGCCAAAAAAACATTAAAAAGGTGGAAAAACCCCATTTTTAAAAAACAAATATATAAAAAAAACCTCAAATTTTAATTTTAATTCAAAATTTAAAAAACAATTAACAAAAATAAGTTAAAACGCATTAAAATTACAACAAAAAAGTTAAAAATTTATATACAAAATCTTAAAAAATAAAATTTAAACGAAAACAATTTCACACAGGAAAAAACAGATCCATTGTTATTCTAATAGAATCAAGTGTTCTTTCATGGTTAGAAAAACATTTATAAGATCGTAATATCTCCTCAAAATCTTGATATGTTGATCTATACTTTGAGCAAGTTTCTAGATAGTAGTTATTGACAATTGTCAATTGCTTTACATATAATACTTTTACTTATCAAAAAAGAAAAAGCTAATTTCCTTCTGGTGTGTGGTTACACTGTAATGTAACATTAGAAATCCTAAAACTATCTATATTTACAACATTTTCTTTGAAGATCTCCTCATAAAAAAACCAACCGGGGGGAGTGTCCCAATATTGTTTGGAGAGTTGATCAACCACTGTGTTGAATTCTCTATGAATATGCATGAAGTGGATACCTTCAAATCTCTCCTTTAAGCATATTATTTGTTCTTTCCAGCTGTGTAGATAAAGCAAGTTCATATTTGAGCATTCATTTATCTAGTCAATAGTGACTTTGGAGTCACCCGCTTCCATCAAATTCCTTATGGATAGTCTATGTGCAAAGTGAAGAAGCCCCAAAGTCCCAAAATTTCATCCTTCATATTATTACCCTTTCCTCTAGCAAAGTGATCTTTATAACTATATTGAGCACTTAATTTTATTTAAATTCCAACACCACAGTTGTCATTTACAGTTGCACCCTCAAAGAAACCTATTGGGTTCTCATCAAAGAAAACTGGGTTTAGTATAAAATCCACTTTGTCTATTTCACCTGTGCCTTTGTGTTCTTTAATATCAAGTAGAATTCTGGAGATAGTTCTAGAGTCATCTCTTTGCCAATTTTCAAATAGGATTTTAATCATGTACTTCCATATTCTCCAACTAACTAGAAAAGGTATAAATCTCATCCTTGGATATTTTGTAAACCAGTGTAATAGTTTTAAATTCCAACTAGTCTTTATATTCACCAAACCCTAGGATTAAGACATCATTTACAAAGAGTAGATGTGTCACAATGTTTGTGGAGGCAAATTTGAGTTTGTGGAAGGACCCTTCTTCAACAACTTTCCTCAATAATCTACTAAGGAATTCTACAACCAAAAGAAACAGTAGAGGAGAGAGGGGACAGCCCTGACAGAGTCCTCATTGACTTTGGAAGAAATCTGTCGAGGAACCGTTGATCAATACTCCCATATTAACCGTGGAAATAAATTCCATGATCCATTGGGATATCTCCCAATTTAAACCAATATGAGTTAACAACAGTCTGAGAAAGTTCCAACTTACCTTATCGTAAGCTTTTTTCAAATCCAACTTGAGGATAATTGTTCTAATTTTCTTTGTCCTGGCTGAGTGTAAGCATTCTTGAGCTATGCCAACTGCATCGAATATTAAGCGATCTTTTAAGAAGACAAAATTTTCATGTGAAATACATACTACTAATTTTGATTTAATCCTTGTAGCAATAATCTTGGATATGACTTTGTATACAAAATTACAAAGTGCGATTGGTCTGAAATCATGAAAATTTCTTGGTTTATTAACTTTGGGAATAAGTGCAAAGAAGGTGGAATTAAGTGAACCCGGAATGAACACAGACACTCTGAGTTCTTCAACAGCCAAGTGAAGTTCCTCCACCAAGATATCAAAAAAATACTGGAAACGTTCTTGTGTCCAGCCATCGGGGCCCGGGATTTTGTCTTTGGGAATATTGAAGACTGTATCTTTAACTTCATTATACAAAAAAACTTTACCGATCTCTTCACAATCTGATTCACTAAAAAATTTAGGCAAATGTTCAAGTACCTTTAGCTGGCAACATGTATCTTCAAAATCAATGGATCTGAATTGGATTTTAAATGTTTCATAGCAATCTTTTTAATTTCAGAATAAGATGTGTGGAGGACACCTGAATCATCTTCAATATCCCAAATAGTATTTTGTGTCCTCCTCATAGTGGAATATTTGTGGAAAAATTTAGTATTCTTATCTCCGTTGTTGAGCCAAATAACTCTTCTCCTGAGTCTCCAAGTATCTTCTTCAATATCCAAAATATTTTCTTTTTCCTACTTCAGAAAATTAAGTATGTTCATGTCTTATTGCTCAAAAATCTAAGTCAGACACTTATCAAAAAAAAATTCCATCTTGGATTATATTTGGAGCATTTCCGATTGTAGTTGCACTTTCTTATCTCTCTGCCAAACTATCACTACTTTTTTTAGGTTCTTTAATTTTGAACACAGTAGTTGGATAGAGGAGGAATCCGACCATTGACTCATATAATACCATGTTTTTTTGATGAGAGAAGAAAAATCTAGATCCTTGATCCAAGTAGAATTGAATTTAGATGGAGGCTTAGATTTCTAAGAAACAGAGTCCACTTGGAGACAGATCGGATTATGATCCGAATTGGTAGAATTGATCACCCAAGATCTAACCTTTAAGTTGTTGTTGAATAAGGAGTCATATAGTAGGAAGCAGTCCAATCTCTTCACTATACCATTGGTCCCAACTCTACCATTCCTCTAAGTGGGAGTAAGTTTTGTAGGATGGACATACACTAAACTATAGGAGTGTATGTGACTTGTGAAGAAGTATGAGAGTGGGTATGATCTTGTTGTAGCCCCCCATACTTCCCTCATTGAAAGTGTGAAGTTTATATCCCTGCCAACTATAATTCCTTCCTATTTCAATAAACCTGAATGAAATATAGTAAGCCATAATACTTCCTTGTCCTTATAGGGAGCATAACAATTTAGCAATTTAACTTTATTCGTTGACTGTTTAATTCTTCCTTCCAAATAAATACCTGCAAGGGTGTCAAGAGAAGATATCTCAGCAAATGTTGGATTCCATCCACTCAGAAAACCACCAGATTATCTACAAGGGTCTAGAACCACAAGATTCCAAGAGGGAACACATTGTAGGCAAATCTTAATAGCCTTGTCACTACTTATGAAGGTTTCTTGGATAAAAATGATATCAAGGTTAAGTTGTGAAAACATAGATTTAAGGGAGGCAATTTTATGGGTTCGCCCAAACCCACAAACATTTAGGGAGGGGATAATCATAAAGGAACCTGGAAGTTCGGCTGGCCTACTCTAAGAGCCAAAGAGGAAGACAAAACAAGATCGATATCCAAAGCAACAGGAAGGGTCGAGGTCAAAGGGAATTTCGAAATTTGTAATTCTATATGAGAAAAAGAGGCTAACCCTCCCTCTGTATCTCTTGGAGGGGTTTTTGGGATTCAGGCTCTGGTTTTTTTCTGAATAGTGACATTTGAATGAACTGAGGCAGAGGGAAGAAGAGTTGAAAGGTTAGAAATGGGTAGGGGTTTGGGATCAAGGTAGACCACAAAATTAGGAAAGTGATTGGGAGTGAAAACAATAGGGTTGTAGGGGTTAAGAAAATGCGGGAAGAACCCTTAAGGTGGGGGGCCTCTGAGACAGAGACATCCAATAAATGACATGTATATTTAGAAAGGATCACACCAAGCTCCAAAAAAAAGAGGGGCGTCGTGTTCAGGGGAGCATCATTAGGAGGGGGGGAAGTCTACAAATATTCAGGACTAACAAGGTTAGGTCCCAAGGGCTGCAGAGCACAATTATCAACCAACTTCTCTAGATTTTTCATGAGACGTCCCCAAAAATCTCCAAATAAATCAACCCAATTTTCATTACACTTCAGGTAATCAATTTCATCTAAGGAGAAACTATTGAAAAAAGAGGGGAAAAATAAGTGCATCTTATCAAGAAAGGAGCCTCCGTCGATAGGGCCTGCTTCTAAAAATATAGAAGAAGAAAAAAATGTCACTGAGGGATCGAGGCTCTGTGATCAAACCATGTAAGTCAGGATGCTTGACTTGAGATGTCTCGTTTTCCAGTAGACATGGCAATGGAAAGGCTCCTTCCAAAAGTCGAGTGCTTGCAAGAAATGGACATCCCTGATGGTGATGTCAATAACATCCAGAAGGCTTCTCTCTAGGTCAAGTTCGACTAGGAGCCAAACTAACCTCTTGTTATGATTGCGTAGCGACAATTCATTAAAATAAAAAAACTTAGCAATAGAGTTTGCAATTGCTTCGAAAATCCATATGGACTAGAACTCAATAGGGAAGTCTGGTAAGAGCATCCAAAAGTTTCTTTTCCTGAAATTTTCTAGCAAGGGATTGAACCCCGGGAGTCACCTTTTTATCATCAAGACACCTTTGCCAAAAATCCAAGGAAAATCCAAGATGCACGGAAGGTCACTTTCAGACAGAAATTGGAACATCAACCAGTGATTTGAAAGAAGGTTGAACCTGGGGAAGTATCCAAGGATGGGTTTCCAAAAGGAAATCATCCACTCCGATAGTTGGTGCATACTCATCCTGGCATAAAAATTTTTACCAACAAGAGATTTCTCCATGAGTCCTAACACTCTGTCCATAGAAATATCTTGGCTGAGAATACAGAAAGGCTTGTCTTCATGGGTCTTCCAACACTTTTTCTTCTGATTAATACGAGCAGTAATACCAGTGGAACAATTGCGACCAACACCGGAACCGTGTAGGCATGAGGCCTAGGGAGAAGAAGACGGTAATGAGGAACCAGAGAAAGGTAAAGGGTCTAGAGTAGGAGGAAGAATGGTGCAGTCTGCACCGGTGAAGGCACTATGGTGATGGAGGGTTGAAGGAATCATGTTGGGCACGTGAATGGTGCTAGGTTGAAGAGATGTGGAGGGTATGGAAGGTAGTCGTTGAACATTTGGCAGGGAGATTAAGGCAGGAGTAAAAGAACTGACATCAGTAGGTGGGTGATGAGATGGAGAGGTAGCCCTCATTGTAGTCGAAGTCAAAGGAAAATGTGGAGTCAACACCTGGAGATGACAGTTATACATGAGTTTGTATGTCTCGTCATCGATAAAAAGGCCATCCTTAGCCCACAACTCATCCTCGTCAGCCCAAGAAAGATTGATGTTGTCATCCATCTACCCTAGAAACAAGTCATGCAGGATAAGTTGTAGGATTTGTCAGAGAGAACCCACAGGTACTGAGGATAAAAAACAGGGTGACCTGTCATTTTAGAGCTGGTCAGGGAAGACGTAGGGGCAAGTACTGCAGTCATCAAAGGTGACTGAGTATACCTAACCTCTAAGCAAATCTATTGCAGGAATCCTAGGAGCCAACATGTCACTTGCAGAAACCCTATGCCTGCGAAAAACTCTCATTTAAACGAAAACAAATCCATTAATATATAATGAAAAATTCAAATTTATATAAAACAAATATGTTTTATGTATATGTAAAACATATATATTATATATATAAAAAACATATGATATATATGTTATATATGTGTGTGTTATTTGTGTGTGTGTGTGTGTGTGTGTTTTAAAATGCACGTCCGACATCACTTCAGCTCCCCATGG
>JASDQU010101055.1:162757-183526 GCA_032191745.1 Picea mariana | reverse complement strand
TTTTCCCACACGTAAGCATTCTCACACACTGCCTATAGAGCATCCTGCGAACCTCTCGCAACCCAACTATGGTGCAACCTGCGAGAATTAGGCATTCTCGCACCCTACCTATAGAGCAACCTGTGAACTTCCTTTTTTATGGGGTTTTTACAAAGGAAAATGCAACTTCTTTTCTCAGGAAAAGTTCTTCTCTCTTCTCTCTTCAGGAACTCAGGCCACTGACCCCTCTGAAGGCAACAGATAGGTTTACATCATTAACAATCATAGGGATGAAGAAAATAATGTGTAACAAGCGCCTCATCTCAACTGAGGTCATCAAACAGTTAGGGTTTTTGACAACACCACACCCACAACCATACAACATCAGGTGACTTCACCAGGGATGAGATATCTATGTCAGCCAACAAGGTCACTTGGAATATGGCATCCAACCCTTCAAGGATGAGTTAGTCTATGATGTTTCCCCTCTTGATGTATGTGATGTTGTTTTAGACCAACCATATAAGTGGAAACTTCATGTTGTTTATGAGTCTCGACCCTGTAGTTTTATTATTACTCTGGGGGGTCATCTCTATAGGATACCAGAGGTAGTTACAACTATTGTTCCACCAAAACAGTGCCGCAAGGTAATCTCTTACACTGCAAAATTCATCCTCTGCACAGTCTGTTCAAAGGATGCATAAAAGACTACTTCAACCACTACATCCTCAACACCTTCTATCCAGCAGAAGCATATTGCAGAAGAAAAAGAAGATATTTTTCTCTCACCTACAATGGTTCCTACACAATTCCTCATCAAGCCTAGAGACAACATGTTGGTGGAACAAATTCAACCCCACCAGCAACAGGTTCATGACAACCTTCCACGGACCAAGCAACACAACTTCTCCAACAAGGCACGCATCTCACCAAGATTCATAATTAGAGAACGCTTTCCCCTCTTCCTCAAGCACTCAACGCAATGGAGATCATTGCTTCCTAAGGGAGGAGGATTGATCTAGGTGGATTAGGTGGATATCGGTAGCCCCCCACTTGTTCCAAATTGCAACTGGCTCATCGTAACAATTTTCAGTTCAACACATTTCTTTGTAATGGGGAAAATTCTTTGTAATTGTGGGTTCTTCACTTATGGGGCTATCCTAAATCCCTATACAACATCTAGGTGGATATTGGTGGCCGCACACCAATTCGAACTAGATTATTTTGGAATTTTCCATGTTAGTACATCTTTTTGTACTTCCAAGGTTGTTTTGGGGTTCTAAATAGTGTTTTCTTGGCTTGACACAGTCAAACAATAGACAAAGTCAGATTTTGACGACATAATGCATAGTTCTCAAAGCGACATTTCCAACGAGCTATCACGCACATAAAACAGAGATCGTATGAAAAAGTTACGACCCCAGGAATTTAATGTACTAACTTACCCCAATGGGGCCCACATGAATTTTGGCGTTTCATCTCCTAGGTTTAGGTTTTGGATGTCTAGGGTTTTGGAATTCATGTTTATAATAAAAAGGTCTTCAAAGACTCATTGTAAGCATCTTCTTGTGAATGAGCGTAGCCTTCACATCTCTTCTCAGAGATAAAGCTACTACCATTCTAGTGAGTCTTGCACTTTGTATTTTTATAGTCTCTATACAATTCTTTCATTGACAGAAATCATGTATTGTTGTACCTCTCTATTTCTAGCAATTTTCATGAGTATTTCATTTTAATATATCTACTTTCATTTCATTCTTAAAATAATCTAGATCATATAATATCTTAATTTTCATTTATCCTCTAATTCTTTATCACACCATAGATTCTCATTAAATTTAGCTTGTACGATAATTTTAATATCATTGATATTATGTAGAATAACTTCTTCTTTTATTCCAAAATGATTTATCCAAGACTTGGCATCATTATTCGATCCCCACTTGAGCCATTTGTGATTTCAGTTAGATTCTAGAGAAATTTTGGGGAGTCTCTTTTTATCTATGTTTTTTATCTTGTTCTTGTACATTAAATACCTAATCATAGTTGTGCTCTCAATGGCAGAACAAATCACTTCAGTGAGAAGGATAGGATAGGGTGTATTGCCCTTAATTTTGAAATCATAAGTTATAAAATTATTTTGGATTGTATCTATGTTTCTCCAACATTCTCGAGAGATACTGCATCCCCAAACTTCACACCCATATAAGATAACATGAGTGACAAGAGTCTCAAAGAGGATCTTTTTCGCATCCCATAGCCAAAGGCTTGCTAATTTACAATTATTTTCAAGCCCATAATAAGCATTCCACCCTCCATTTATCCTTTTCTCAATGCTATAGTTCCAATTGAGCTTGTGACGAATATCAATCAATTCCATGATACTTGTATGAAGACACTTCCTCCAAGATATTATTTCCATATACAAAATTATCATAGGTGATCTTGTTTTGTTTAATTATCATAACCTTTGTTTTGTCAGTGTTCAAAGTCATATATGTACTAGAACAAAAGTCCTTGAGAATTCTAAGTTGCTTAGTAAGGTCATAGGGATTCCTTTACATAATAACAATATCATTAGCATAGAGAAGAATGATGATTACTATACTAGCAAGAGTTGGTCCAACATAACCTATGGCTTCCAAACAATATTCTAACTTATCGATGTAAATGCCAAAAAGGGTAGGGGATAGGGGAAAACCTATCTTGACCCCTATATTGCATTTAATTTCTTCTGACCAACCCTTTGTACTCCTAAACTTGGCAATAATTTTCTCGTACAATGTTATCGCAACAACTCTCATACTGGAGGGAACTTTTAACTCTTCTAACCTATGATCCTAAGCGTGATAATGTGGTCCATAGTTGAATGATAACCTCTAAAATAGGCCTGATGTTTAGCTCTTTTTCCATGGCTTTCTATCCATATTCGTATCTTCTTTTCAAAAATACTTCCATATAGCTTGAACACAATGGGCTAATCATAATGGTCCTATAATTAGAGGGATTGTTTTTATCCCCACTTTTAAAAATAGGTACAACAAGGCTTTGATTCCAAGGTTTAGGAAAGCCTTGCTTGATTGCTAAATTGAATAGCTTGTGTATGTGGAGGATAAAAATAGACCCTCCAATTTTTAATATTTCAACTTGGTATCCCATGATGTCCTTAGCTTTCTGATTTGCAAGTCACTTAACCCCAAACTTTATGTTTTCTATAAAAATAACACATCATTTTTTATAAAAACTTTTGAAATTTTGAAAAAAAACTCCTTTTATTTATTTATTTATTTATATATAAACATTAAAAATTTATTATAACAATTATATTAACATCTTGAAAAAAATGCCAATCTCTAAAATAGAATATGCATAATATATTTCCACTTTACTCGTATTCATGCAAAAGAATAATATCTAAGCAAGATCATTATTCACGAGAAATGAATCCCATCTATTATGAGAACATTCATATTTATCATAAAATATATACCTTCATTAGTGATCTTTTTTCTTTAAGGATAAAAAACTAAACAAAATAATATCTATAATATTTTTCCATATTTGTGGCAAGTTAACAAATTTTCATTTATTTCTTATTAGATGGTTATATTCTACAATTAGGTCCCTTCCAATTTATTGGCCCTCATTTTGGAATTCCCTTATTCAATTGCTCGAATAATATTATATCTCATTCATGTTACTAATTATTGATTCTTTTTACAAGAAAAAAATCATTTAAAACAAGAATTGGTATTAGAATTTATATGGTTGGAATAAACATGAAATCAAATAAAAATTTTCATAATGTATGAGATTTGTAGAGAAATAGTGTTTATAAGGCTTTGAAATGTCTAATGTTTCGAGTGTACACTCCAGCTATCATCAAGGACAAATGAAGCTTTAAGATGTTAGAAAAGAGTGTTAAGGATTAGTAATTTAAACAAGGGATTAAGAGATGATTGTTGAGGGAAAAAATAAGAAAATGATGATGAAACATTAATGAAATAATGAAAAACATGTTATGGATAAAACACTATTAAAAATAAGGTATTAAAATATGATAATAAAAATGAAATATTATGAAATGACGATTGAAGAGAAAAGAGGAATATGAGAAGAATAATTAATGAAATAGTGAATGTCATTATGAATAAAAATTATATTATAAAAATGAGGTATAAGATAAGATGTAAAAATATGATATCGAAATATGATGTAGGAAAGAGATATTAGAATAAGATATTAAATAAATAAATAAAATATATTCTCAAACAAGAAGAAATTGTTAACATTAAATGAAAAATTTATATAAAGAAAAATGAGATTAATAGATTGGAGAAAGAGGTGAATGAGATAGTAGACTTAAATAGATTACAGAGTTAAGAAAAGAAAGGGAAATAAATTAATTATATATGTAAGGAAAACATAGGTCTAGAGAGAGAGGAGGGAGGAAAAGACCGATTAATAAAGTTTGGAAACAACGCAAAAAGTCAATTAAAATAAAAACCTAAAACAAGGGGCCTACTGACCGAGGCATGGAATGGTGGGATTCCAAGATTGGCTAATTTGGTAGCCATGTTCATGATTGAAATTATTAATATGTTTTTCAATTTCCAACACTTCTCGAATGATATGAGAGGAGTAAAAAGGGGTTGAGGATAAAATTTTGGTTTTGTCAAAACAAATTAGGTGTTTGGATTTAAAATAGTGTTTGGTAATAGATGACTTGGTGGTATGATTGCGGGTCCTTAAGATGAGATCTAAAAGATTGTGATTAGAAGCTTTGATCAATTATATTTCCCTCTCTTGGAATAATAAAAAAATTTGATATCAGATAAATGAAAATTTGAAAAATCATAAGCCCATGGCATAGCCCTCAGTCTCAACTTCATCATGCATTTTATGGATTAAAAATATGATTTGGTATGCTTAATATATCCATGTTTTTGTCCAACCTCCCAATTAACACTTTTTTCATGTTCAAAACAACTATTTTTCTTGGAACTAAGATTTTCTTGAAACCACACTTATATTCTTGAAAACACACTTATTTTCTTGGAAACACACTTATTTTATTTTCTTGGAACCACACTTAATTTATTTTCTTGGAACTACACTTATTCTGCAATACTCCACATCCTATCTCTTATACCCCCATGACATTGTCCATTCCCAATCCATTCTCCCTTAGTTTTATTTCATTTTGTGGGATCACACACCCTTTTTCTCCCTCTCACTCTTGCATTCCCCTCTCACACCCACATCCACTTATCTTACTTAGCCTTATTTCATCCATTTCCTTGCGGGATCACACACCCTTTTTCCCCCTCTCACTCTCGCATCCCCCTTACCCTTGCATCCCTCTCACACCACTATAAGGAAAATAACATATAGTGGAGGTTTTTGTGGAAGCCCCTATAAAAACAGCCCAAAAATACATTTGTAGCAGACGTGCGCAGGCATATGTTTTAGCGAAAGTTTTTTTAACTGTACGTTCATAAGATTATACCACACCAATGTGCCACAAGAAATCAACACACTAGTGCTAATAGATAATTATGCACCATTGCAGAGTTATTGAAAAAAATAAAAAACAATGGTGTGCATCATATAAAATAAGCTTGCGAGCATCAGTGCACACGAAACGGGTGCAACAAACAAGTGCATCGTCTTCGAATTTTTCCTTTCAAAAATTCATACCAGTGCATCCTTGTCCATTGGGTGCATCGGTGCATTCCAAACTAGTGCATCGTCGCAAGTTTTTTTTTTTTTAAATAACTATGCATTGTTTGCAGTGCTGCATCACCAGAAATCAACGCACCGATGCGAATATACAATGGTGCACTGTTGTAGATTTATTTTAAAAAAATAAAAATAAAAATCGTGGAAAACATATAAAAGAAGCTCACGAGCACTGTTGCGCACAAAATGGGCACACCAGTGTGCAAAAAACAGATGCACAGACTGCATTTTTTTAAAGGCATACTAGTGCACCTTTGTACTCTTGGTGCACTGGCGTGTTCCATATGGTGCACCGTCATAAGATTTTTTAAGAATAATGATGTGTTTTTTGCAGTGGTGAGCACTGATGTGCTTAATGCAAGCACATCAGAACATGGATAAATAAATAAATAAATCGGCGGTAAAAACCCATTTTTACCATTTCCAGTGCAGAGAAGCTCTCAAGCACCGGTGGTACCTTTTCCTAGATGAAGTGCACTACCATTGGTGCTTTCATTTCTTTCTTTGTTTCTGTTCGATGCTCAGTTCGTGGGATTCCAATTTTTCCATATGGTGCGCAAATTTTATTTTTTTCACTACATCTGAACCATGCCTCCTCGATGAGAAAATGTCTAGGTAAATTATTATTTCTTTGTACATTGTATTTTTTCCGTATTAAATTGTGAAATTGAGTAAAATTTGCATTGTTTAAAAAAAAAAAAAAACTTTTATGCGCATTGCACCCTGTAAATTTTACAGGGTGCATCGAAAATATATAGGTAGTTTTCGTCGGTGTGTCGTAATACCAAATGCATTGGTGCGTACGTATGAATGACACATTGATGCATTCACAATAAATGATGCACCATTGATAGTTTCCATTAAACGGTGCATTGATTATAGCTAAAACACCAGTGTGTTCATAAAACTATACACACCATTTAATGGAAACTATTTATTTTCGATGGTGCATTCATAATAAACGACACACCATCGAAAATAAATAGTTTCCATTAAAAGGTGAATTTTTTAAATTGAATGCACTGATGTATTCATAAAAATGTATGCATCGTTAAAAAGAGATAGTTGCTCATGCAGTGTGTCCTTTATAGTTAACACACAGGCACGTAGAAAATCAACTACACACCATGGACATTATTTTGTTTTTCAACCAGTGTGTGGATTATAGGGAATGGTCGATGCACAAGAATGGATATGGTGCACCATTTAAAATGAGTGTCTATTTTAAGCGATGTGTCGTGATGAATGGAACACATTGTGGAATTGGAGTATCTAGACGCACCGTGATTTCGTGATGTGTTGTATACAATGGGGCACACCCGTGTGTTGATAATTACTATGCATCCCCTTAAAATAAATTACATTTTGCATGTGGTGCGTAAGATATGTGTGTGCACTATGGGCGGTGCGTGACTGTTTTTCAGGTGCACTAAGGGATAATTTTTTATTTTTTTGAACTTTAAGTTTGCATATTTTGAAATAAATTTCTCATTTACTGAAAAAAAAGTTATTTTTATATGTATGATGTTGATGTAATTTATATGTTAATTGTGCACAGATGTCAGTGCATGGATCAAGAGAAACAATAGAGAGTGGACTAGTACAATATGGTTTAGGAGTGGGAGGCCAGAGAGAAGGAGAGGGATTTGTACCCTTAGCCTAGTACTGCAACTATGCGGTTCCTCTTGAGGAATGTAGGCCTCCTCAAGTACTACAAGGAGGCTACATCCCTGAAGGGGAATTCCTCCTTTCTTGCACAATTGATATGTTGATGGGATACCCATCAAAAGGAATTCATATTCGGTCCTCATCAGTGGTACCATCCTACTGAGGAGGATATGTATTTTATCATTGGGCTATCTAGGAGAGGGGAGGATTTTCCCTACTTTCCTGATGTCCCAATGGGTGTTGCAAATGAGAATCAATTTACCTACTCTCAGAGGTATATTGTGCAAGATATACCTTCTCCTGGTGCTTTTCAAGTTGTTGGTGGATAGTTATGGATCACCTCGTTCGGTGCAAAGGACGTTAGGTACCTCTCACTGTTATTGTCGACCATTTCACACTTTACTGGTGATCATCAGCGCATTAGTTGCATTCTTTTATATTATGTTTATTCTTTAATACAGAGGCCATGACTTATTAGGTGGTTTTTCATTTTCTTGAGGTAGCTTTGTAGAGCATTGGATAGATGTTGTGTTATGATAGATGGGAGGGAAAACTTCCCATTTGCTTCAAAGTTCTTTTGTTTGTTTTTTGAGAGGTTTCCATAGACATGACCTAGTTTTTTCCATCGGCCTCCTAGGCCGGTGACCGAGGTGTGGATGCACATGTGGGGAAATATGGTTCCCAAGAGGGGCATGCCCAATTTTCCAGCTAGGATTTCCAGGGAGGCACTTCAATGAATAGCCAGTGAGGCAGATCACGTGTTCATGATGGTGTCGTCCCCTTACATGGCGATGGATTCGCGAGGATGTCCCAACATCCTCTTCACAATAGATGAGCCACTGAATGATCGAGGTAAGATTTAAATTAATCTTTTACTTTCATTTTATTGTCTTACAAAATTCAAATAAATTTTAATCTAACATGTTCTTTAATGTATTTTATTAAATTTTTTAATGACATTGTCGACTAATTATTAACTTTTGTAATATTTTGTAGATGTTGGCTCATTGTTTGGGGACATGCCTCCTCCGCCACCACCTGATATAGATGAGGAGATCGTTGAGGATGTGGTGGGCCAGGGTCCTCAGCTGCATATACCACTCAACATGTTGCGTAGGCCAGATCTCAGATATGGGATGGAGGTGTGTGATAGAATGAGTGTATTTTTGGTTAGCGTGAGTGTCTTCCATGTCTATATGTGAGACATCAGGGCTGACCCTCATCTCTTGCAACTCTGGATGAGCTTTCCATGTGATACGACATCTCTTATGCATCATATCGTTGGAGCTTCCAAGTTACTGGTAGGGATGAGGGATGACATGTCCTCCAACAATAATGATGATGAGTGTGGTGATGATGATCATCATGGTGGTGATTTCAATGCTTCTTCTTCAATACCTCCTCCTATTCCTCTTTTGGGTGTTGGTGTTGATCAGGGTGGTGATCATGGAACTTCTTCTTCAATACCTCTTCCTCATACTGTAGGTGCAGAAGTTGATTAGGGTGCAGGTGATCATGGAACTTATGCTTTAGTACCTCCTCCTCGTCGCCCTAGTGGTGATGTTGTAGATCAAGGTGGTGATTATTCTCTTCAGAGACCTAGATATGTAGTTATAACAATTATTTGTCTTTTTGACTAGCTATGTACATTATAACAGTCATTTTACTTGTTCATATATATATTACATTTTTTTTGTGTTCATGTTGATGTACTTAATTTATATGTTTATGTTGATGTTGATGTTAGGTCATGTTATATAATTTTCTCCATAAAGTAAAATAGTCTTAATTAAGTACTTTATTTTTGAATATATCTAAAATAAAGTACTTGTGTCTAAAACAAGTGAAATTAACAACAAATCTTCTTATACCTAACTTTTAGAAATGTTTTGATGTATTAACTTTGTATAGTACAAATGATAGATTTAAATAGGTTAGATTACAACATTTCTAATTAAGTTATTATGTTGTCATTTTTATTTGAACATGATGAAAATGAAAATACCAAGTTTACCTAACTTTTAGAAATGTTTTGATGTATTAATTTTATATAGTACAAATGATAGATTTAAATTGGTTAGATTAAAACATTTCTAATTAAGTTATTTTGTTGTCATTTTTATTTGAATGTGATGAAAATGAAAATACCAAGTTTATCATGTTTTTGTAGTTAAGGGGTCTTGAAAAGTAAATAAGTTATAAAAATGGGTAAATGTATGTTTTTTCCATTCGTTTGGAGAATCTCCCCTTCTCTTTTGTCTTCATCCCTTTCGTCGTCCCAAATCACTCCACCTAGTGTGTTTTCAATCTGCTTGGTGTACTCACTGGCATAATCGAAATACTCATATGATATATACCCCTCTTCCATACACCCCTCGATTTTTTCCCTTTGATGAACAAATCCTTTCAATTTATTCATGTAACTCTCTAAAAAAAACATCCAATGACAGGAGACCACCCCGACTAATTCAACCTCATTATTTGGTGAATTAGAATATGAACCTATAAGTCCATAAAACTCGGTGGTAGTTCATTCTCAAAAATGGAAACAATCTTATCTATCTCTTGATGCCACCATGGAATGTTATCCATATAAATCTCCTTTTATGTGATCCAACATACAAATGTAGATAATTTAGATATGGATCACCTTAGGTCATGGAGGAACTCATGGTTCACACACCCATGCATGAGAAGAGGATAATGATACTACAAAGTAAACACATAAAAAAATAATTATGTTTTATACCATGGCATAAAAATAAAAATTACGAATAATAAAATCATATTTTTGACATACGTCATACCTTTAGAAGGTTCAAATGGTCATGTGATTTCAACGCCAAAAAATGGTATTGACACACAGTGAAGCAATGTCGTAGGGAAGACCCGTATAAATAAGGCATCTTCACACCCAATATAACTTCCTTTGCTAAAGAAGGATCTTCTTTCTTCAAAATCCATGGGACATCACCTTCTTTGAAAGACCAAGAGGGACTAGCCTCTGCTCTACTTTCTTGTCTTCGCCAATGTTTCTATTTAGTTTTTGAAGAAATAAAATCTCTCCTCACAACTAATGTGTCACTTTCTTTCGATGATATATGCCTCCATAAAGAAGATGAAACATTTTTAAATATATGCATGGGATCTAGTAAGTGGGAAATCTTAATATGATCCCAATAGGGGAGCTCATAAAAGATAGATTTCCTTTTCATCCAAATGGTAAATTTCTCAACATAGGTGTCCAAGAATTCTGGACCATCGAATACAGGCTCCCCATTTGAATCAAACATTTATGTAATCTCCTTCTCTCTCTCATATTCTCTAAGCCATTATGTTGGTGTCATTATTCCAGGCCTTTGGTTTCTCTTTGGTTTACCATTTAAAGAAGATGTTGCTCTTATATAAGGGTGTTATTCTAGGATAAATACCCTCGAGTAGTCATACACTGGCTTTCATAGGTGGCTGGACCACTTAGCCTTCAGAGAAGATCCACAACATTTACATCCATGATAGCCTTTTTTTACAAGATCTGTGAAATTATTGTATACATAGCATGTTATAGAAAGATTTGCCTCACCCTACGCAATCTTCTATAGAAGGCCTTTTTCCATTTCCCCATGTAGGCTTATCATCCTTGTTTGTAAAATCCAGAGTAAAAAACACATATTTTTCCACATGTACGCATCTTTCCTACTATACAACATGCGTATACGCAAGCTACTCCACTACAGCCTGCATAAATTGGGATTTGTGCCAGAAAATAAAAATTAATGTCAGGTTTCAATGTCACGACAAGAGATCTATGATACTTGGCCTTCCATATAATGGAAACATTCTGACTCAGCTCTTTAGTTCCATTTTGAAGGCTATAAATGGGTCAATTCCGAGCTATGGAAAGAAGAGAAAGAATTCAACTTTAAGAGCAAAGTTACTCTGGAGAAACTATTTACTTCATATTGAGCCTGCATCCCTTTGTCCTTTAAGTCTGAAAAACAGTGTTCAACCCCCAAGATCTTCCCTTATTGATTGAGAACCTCGTTGCTTCTCTATTATGAGCTTGCCTTTGGTGGAGGATTGAAGTGGTGGAGGCCCAGCTAGAAGGAACTTAGTTTCTCAGTTCCAAACTATGCCGACACAGAAGTCTGTAACATTTTCACCTCTGCTAACCATATATTAATAGATATACTACTTTCCCGTCCAATTGATATCTTGCAAATATATTGAATTATTATTCCATGGGTGTATTTTTCATGTTTATTAGTGGATTATGCTATTGAATGTGCTAACATCATATAATATCACCATATGCTTTCTTTTCTTGGTTTTTGAGGACTAGTTTCAGGTATATTGCTTTGGATCAAGTGCTCAATGGTGGATTTCATCGAACATCTGAACGAGGTAGGCCTTTTATCTTGTCTTGCTATCATATTTGTTTTCATAGCATACTTGAAAAGAGAGTTGATTTCTACAGTCGTTCTATAGAAGGCCTTTTTCCATTTCCCCATGTAGGCTTATCATCCTTGTTTGTAAAATCCAGAGTAAANATTTGTTTTCATAGCATACTTGAAAAGAGAGTTGATTTCTACAGTCATTTCCGTCTGTTGTGGTTTACCCTAGCCATAGAGAGATTTTCCTCGTAACATAGCATGTTAGCATTTAAGAATAGAATGCCAATCATAGTGAATTAAATATCCAAACAAATATTGTTACGTATATAAAAAAAATTAATAAACATGTTAATTACAAGAGAAAACTCTTAATCCTGGATAATAATGTCTGGTGTAAAAAATATTCCATAAAACGTAAAACTCCTCTCTATTGTGATGGGTCTTGATACATCATATACATGTATCCCTTCCTATAATTCCTTCAATTCATTTACCAATGGTTGTAGCTAGACATCCATATTCTTCACTTGTCTTCTACCAGGGACTATAAGAGCCAACATAGATGTTCATTCTTCACGGACAACCATTGGGGGGATATTGCTATTGATCACTACTACAGGCCAAATAGAATAGTTGGTGTTTTGGAGGGAATATGGGTTCACACCATCCATTGCTATGCTAATTCGTAGACTTCGTACTTCATCCTTGAATTTTTCTGGCCATGTATCCTCTATATGCTTCACAGATATTCAATCTGTTGGGATTCACATAACTCCCAACTCACTTCTGTGTGAGGCATGTCATCCCTGCAATATAGCTAATTATTTGCAATGAAAGAGCCTTTGAATTCTTGGTATTATAGGCATGTGCCTCAATATCTTATGAAGAGGACCATGTGATTTACCATTTTTATTTGATTTATGGTACCTATCATGCCCACATTTCCGACATATCTCCTTTTCTTCATGTTATCCTCTATATAGAATACAATCATTTGGACATCCATGATATGATATATACTCAACACCCAACATTTTCAACAACCGCTTTGCCTCTTCGCAGATACCGGAAAAAAAATTATCACTAGGAAGAACCTTATCTTTCAATATCATGCAGTTAGTGGGAAATATAAATGTACAAGGTCATTTAATGTTTATAAAAACAACCATTTCTAATGATGATTGTATGACAAGATTTCTCAAAATTAATATAAGGCACTTTCTGGTCAATTACCTCAATATTGTCGAGAAACATGCGTTTGACATGCCAAAATTTGCTTTCATGTTGTACAATAATATTGTTGTCCCAATATGGGTAGACTTTGACTGGCCATTAGGTCCAAAGAGAGGGGTGGTGGAAGAAGAACTCAGGATTTCGAAAATAGTATCATTGATATGAGCATCATCCCCTAGATCATCATTCTAGAATGCGTCTACAAACATTGTCTCCATAGAAGTCATATCTTGTAAGTAATAATCCATACCAACCTCTTTTTGTTTGTTTCCATTGCCAACTTTTGAAGAACTACTATTGTTGTAATCATTCCTAATTGGTGAATCTAGATGTAGTGGGAATTGAATAGGTGGTTGATTCAACCATTCTTGGTACGCTTCCTTTCCAAGTTGTTCTCTCATTGTAGCATTTTCTCGGGTTGACATTATTGTGGGGTGAAAAGGAAGATGGTAGGTAGGTCTCTCATCATCAGAAGAATCATAATTTAAAAAATATTGAACATTAGTACATCGATGATATTAGTAAGCACAATGCAATAATTTTTTTGTTCAAATTACATTATACCAAAAAATTATTACCATCGCCGACCCATGATTGCACATGGAAGATGGAATTTCACAATTGGTAGGGTAAAGAGGTTGTCCATTTTCATCTACCAACTGCTTGCGGTATGTTTCTCCTGATAAGATCTTCCAATGTTTTTGAGTCGGTACTAGAATATTTTTTGCATCTGAACTCGATTCTAAATTAGGATCCTGCAAATTTGGATATATTTTTATTCAGATTGACATGGATTAAAAAAAATTCAATGAAACTATAATCGAAACATAAATAAAATAAGTTAAACTTACTAGAGATGGAAAGGGAGAACTTCATGATGGACTTTGAGTAATATGGAATGGGATGGAATTTGAAGAATTGGCCATTTGATCATATTATAACGTTTTCTCCCTGCATTTCAACAAAATGAGCAACAAAGTTTCATGTACATATCTAAAATAAATTTCGAGGACCATACCACAATCTGAGTTTGAATATAGTTTTGAAACCATTTTTTAAGAATAAGGCGACATAAAACATAAAATGTATATTGAAGTATTGTAAGTCATGTGAATTCACCCTAAAAGATAATTTGAGATGAATATACTATTTTATGTGCAAATAAAAGTTCAAATAACTTTAAAAGCATCCCGATGCACTTGTAAACCAAAAACACATAAGTGCGCATATTAATAATAAGCACTAGTGCGTCAAAAAATTAACCACACCGTGTTTCGAGATTTTTTTAATAAAAAACAATTATGTGTTATTGGTGTGTCAATTAATATGGATGCATCAATGCGTAATGTAATATGGACGCACCAATGCATCTTTCATAAACTCCTCGTTGTGCCGAAAAAGTAAAAAAAAAAAAAAAAAAAAAACATGATTTTTTTTTAAACAATTAAAAAAGACCAGGAATAGAATTTCATAAAGTCATTTAAATACTAAAAAGATATTCACTATTTCATTATTTTGTAATTTTTTGTAGGAGAGAGACTTGCAAGAGAGACATATGGAGGAACATTGTGGAGAAGCAGAATACTTTGGAACCACATTATTATTCAGAATATGAGAATTTGAAGGGTATGGTGATTCACTCTAAACCTATTTCATAAAGTTTTTTTAATATTAAGAAGGCATTCAATATTTTCATTATTTTGCCAAAATTTATAGGAGATTGATTTGGAAGAGAGACATATTGGGGAGCACTGTGCAGTAGAAGAATACTTTAGAACAAAAACAATATTTAGAAAATCAGTATTTAAAGGGTATGATTGTAACAGCCTCCTCGTTACGACAACCACTCTAATAACAGGTGCAAATTTTTTTATTTTTTATTTTTAAGGTGTGTGCACGCGTGTAGAAGTAACAAGCATACTTGACTCTACATAGCCACTCGACAACCAACAAGATGCAACCACGATGTTCATCACAAGAATACTGAGGGCACACAATGAGTAACTGCAAACAATATACGACCATAGGCATAAGGCACACAACACAAACATTTAACGACATACTGGGTTATGCACAGTAAGAAAACAGAGGGAAGAATCCAACAGTAGAGTTTACTATTTTTGTAAAGGAAAGCAAGGCGTTTAATCTTAGTCCTCTACTCCGAAGAGAGAGAAGGTCAGATAGGCTCCTGGCCGACTGCTCAGGCAGAAACTAGTAACCCGACTACGAACAATACGCAAGCAAGACGAACACAACAAGACGACACACGACATATCACAGTGACAACAAGCAATAAACGCCCCTAGACATAAGGCGTACAACTAGCAGTTGTAAGCAGAAAACGACACCAGGTGTTAAGTATAGTACAGTCACAGATGGAAGAATACAATAGTAGAGTTTACTATTTCTGCATAGAAAAGCAGGGCGTTTAATCTTAGTCCTATGCTCCGGAGAGAGAGGAGGTCAGATAGGCTCCTGGCCGACTGCTTAGGCAGAAACTAGTAATCTCCGTCAGGTGTGTCGCAAGAGTGGAAACCCTGCCTTTAAAGGGCCTGAGACTCTTGATACGGCACTGGATTCTTTACACAGAAAAATCACACACCCGGACATATATGCTAAGGCTACAAGGAGGTGTCTATACCCCGCCCGAAACCAGTAGACCACGCAATGCAAGACAACCAAGCACTACAAATCAAGGGAAACCAAGACCTCTACGGGAGACGCAAGTCAGAAGGATTTCGACATCGTCCAACACTATTGAGACTCAATGACCTTCATAATAGACCCACTTCTCCACTTATTTCATTAAGCGACGAGTTATCCAACCCAAGCTTAGAATAATGTCAATTTAAGTAATTGTAACCCCACTTACCCCATCGTAAATAATCCATGATATTCAGTTCAAGGCCTTGCATTATGTGTGTCGTCTTAACGACAATTTCATTGGTATTACTAAAAAAAACTTTGCCATTAAATTTTATACTACCACAACTTGCAACTAAAAAGACATTCGACTACCTATCATATAAACAGCACCTACTTTATCTCTATTTTATATTGCAATCAAGTACTACCTTTACGCATTACCTACATATAATTTAAATGATATTATTCTGCACATATTACCCTAAACCAATACTAATACTAGCATTACATTATCATTTGCATACAATCAACATTACTTTGCATTAATTATTACTCTAAACTCATGATAACATTAACATGAAAACATTTCCTATGTTATCTTTAGCATTATATCACATTGCTTTGACTTACATTCTTCCACATTACACTTCATGTTACAATGACCTTGCAATAAATTACAATTACATTACCTCTAATTTGTTACTAAATAACAATAAAATGTACTAACATTTCATTGTATTAAGCTGCAATAACAGTACCTCAACCAATTTGACGTTATTTTTTTTTTATTATAATAATCGGCAACGGAATATTATAATTAAATTACATTCCTGCATCCAACACTAGCATTCATTGTTGTATGACGCAATAATAGAGCTCCAACCAGAATCAACGTTACGCTAGTTATCATAATAAAGTGTAATTATAATCACCACATGATTACAATCCCATGGCATTCGCTGCTGATTAAAATATTGAGCACTACAGCTATAATTCAGAACCATTAAATTTTACTGACAATTCCCTTACGCTGTATTCCTATCAACTCATCATGGCGATAATAGATACATAGAACCACCGTTACCCTGTATTTATCAATGGCAATAAACTGGCAACTTTACCCCTCCTTGTTACATTAACTAAATATAGACATTACATGATTTAAAAACAAGAGTTCCAGACCATACTATCACGCATTACATTAGCTAGTTACAGTCATATGCATTGGGCCTTAATATCACATTTCAGATTAGCATAACAGGGAACGAAACACAGAACTATTCCTTTAACAATCATATAACCAGACAGTTGTATTAACCGTTGCATTCAAAGGAAAATAATAATTATCCAGATTTATGGAAAGACGAGCAGATCTGGTTCAATAATGATAATATTTTAACTAAGACAGCTACAACCGGACCCCACTCCCTTTTCATTTAAATCACGATACATTGACACCCAGTTAAGTTACAATGCAGTCCATATCATCTATAGAATATCAGAATGTCAAGGTTTTTTTTAAAACGAGAATATGATTGTCAAGATTTGGGGAAAAGAGAATAGAACCTTCTCAGAAAATAAGATTCGAAAACAGGGACAGAATATCACTACACTCAGTGAAATTGCACCAATGATGAAAAACGAAATGCCAACGATTGTATAGGAACGAACATCATTACCCTCAGCGAAATCCAGCCACAATAAAAACGCATTGCCAACGGTTTTATAGGAACGCAATAATGAAAACAGCGAAATGCCAAATGTTTGACAGGAACAGATCATCATTCCCTCAACGAATTGCAGCAACAAATAGAAACGCAAAGGCAATGATGCCCATTCTGAATGAGAAACGCAGACCCAAAAATGAAAATGAAAATGTATGCATCAATGCCCCCTCCAACATAAAAACGCAGAGAAGGTATCTACTCAAACCAATAAAATGTAGACCACGCGCACAGAGTAAACGCCATTAAACGTAGAGGTTTTAAATATAAAAAAAACATTGGGCAAGAGATACATGCAGGACTACCATTCCCCAACCACGCAGAGAAATTTTAAGGGTAAGTCGCTGAGTTTTAAAGGATACACGAGTTAGTTCGATGGTCCTTTTCCCCATTCGCCCACAGAGAGGAATTCACCCCAGCAAATGAAAACGCCCATACACAAATGTAAAACGAAAACAACAGTCCAAGGATGCCAATCGAAATCCAGAATGCCCACACAGATAGAGGATGAAATGCCCCAATGAATTGCCAGGAATTACAACAAAGGAACAGTACTTTAAGAAAAACGAATGACAGAAAGATTTTATTTTTTTTTTAAGAAAAGAAAAACGAAATTATAGTAACTCAACGGAATGTCTACAAAACGTAATGCCCTCAGTTCAATGAATTCACCCACCGAGAACACAACCACCCACATAAAATATCGGAGAATGATATCCAGCCAGTGCCGAGGTTCAACAATAAATCGCAGAAATAGAGTGCAAAAATCTTCGGAAAGCGCAGAGATACAATCAACCGGTTGCCGAGTTAAAGACGATTACCAAGAGATGTATCAGACAGGGACAGGCTCGTTGGTAATTAATAACATAAGGTGTAGGTCTGAAGGTGTAACCCTTCATACAATCGACAGATTTGCAGAGATTGAGACCATGAACAAGGATAACTCAGGAATTTCGGCAGGCGTGGGATAAAATTTAACATTTCAACCATCGAAGGAAACGAAAGATACCACAATGTTATAAACAAATTTTAAATCCAGATTACTTCTCCAATATCAAGCAGATCTACATCATAAATCCCAGTTGCATTCTATTCTACCAATTTAAAAAATCATACCGTAGCCTTAATGTCGTCCTCGAATGTCGTCCGCGCGCTCTGAGACACTCCCGCACCATACCGCTCCTGCTTGCCGACCGTAGAGAGCTCACCGGTACCTCCCAGCCAATCACTAGGGGTACTTTGCTTCCCCCTTAGCCCCTCGAGCCGCAAAGGGGCCACACCAGATCCAGAGATAAGACTAGCTTCTCAGCTCGCCTCCAAGGCTGAGCTACCACTCCAATACAGATGAGAAATTCCCAACTCCTCACAAGCAATCAGTCAAGCCACAATCTGGCAGTGTAACGTTATGCTAACCGTTCCTCTCCTTTCTTCCTCTCTTCCCTTTTCTTTATAGAAATTGGAGACCCACCTACTTTCCTAATTCACTTTTAATTTAATTTTTAAGGAAAATCTTCTAAAAATTTTGTGTCGTCTAAGTGTCATTCATCCCCCATGTTTCTCCAAAATTATTTTCCCTAAATTTATTAAAAGACTCATTTCCCTCACCCCCCCTAAAGTCGCTCCTAAAATTACTCCTAGGTTTTCCTAGATCCCCTTACACGCTTTTAATAACTTTCCCTAAAAGAAGTTGCTATTTTAGTTCATTATAGAAAGTTATTAATTGTTGATTCCTTTTTTCTTTTTACCCTATGTCCCCTACTTTCCTTTATTATGTTTCCTTTATTACAAGTTTCCTTATTTCTATTATTTATTCCTTTCCCTTCTTTTTTTTTCTTTTAAACCCAAAAAGATAAATGCGCTTAATAATCTTTTCATTATATTTTTAAAATCCTAACTTTTATACTCCCACACTTTAAATAGTTTTATTTCTTCTTTATAATTTAAAAACATGAGTTTCAATTAATTTATCTCCCTCATTACTTTACCCTCCCCCCCTTAATTTAAGAAGACTTTAACTAATACTTAGGAGGGTTTTGGTTTGCATACTTATGTTTATTCTTGTAGGGTAATCTCTTTAGGCTAAACAAAATTTTATCTTAGAGAGGTTTTAAATTTAGGTTTAGATTTGAACTGTGCGACAATTAATTAGGGGAGTCATTTTGAGAATTTCTTAAGGCGTTAAGGTCTTAGGGTCATCTAGGTTGTCTCATCATCATCATCAATGCGACGTTCCCTTCAGGATGCACTACGTGCTCCAAGGGTGCCACTCGCCTCATTTGCTTCTGTTGCGCAACGTGCCCTTCAGGACGCACCACGTGCTCCAAGGGTGCCACTCGCCAAATTGTGTTTCTTTTGCACGACGTGCCCTTCAGAATGCACCACGTGCTCCAAGGGTGCCACTCGCCGACTTGACTGATTGGTAGACATCTATAACCCCTGGAGTCAACACTCCACCAGGTGAACTTGTGGGAGACTAAGGGCTCTAAGGAATAAGGCCCCCGCCTTATTGCGCGCCCCTTAGAATCATCATGAGCAACTATCGCAGTCTGTCCTCATGGCATCATGGATCCTCTCGGACTAGGTAATCATTAACCTATAGTTCAGGCCATGACAGGAGTGCTAGTAGGCTGTGGTAGGGCTGTTGTTCACACCTCTCCCTCAACCTCTCTGGAAATCGTGTGTGGCCCGTTTACTCCATATGTGAGTCCGGTCGGCAAGCTATCATCAGCCTGCATCATCAACGATCATGTCAGATCATGTCAAAAACATATCATCAAATCAATAACTATCATGGTAAATAAATCAACTCAAGTAGCACACTCTCGGACTCAATTCGGAGTCCAAGGGTTCTGTCGATGCCTCTGCATCCTCCAGGTCAAAAACCCTACACACTCAATAAAACTGAGTCAATAGAGCCTGTTTATATCAAAGAAGTAAAACATCATGTCATCTATCATGACGCATCATCATCATGGATAAATGTTTTATCATCATAAAAATCCAGATCACTTGCGAGCAAGTGTCCTCAAAGAATAAGTTTTCTATGTGCGCCAGAGTGGGATGTTACATACACCCCCTCTTGGTCTAAACTTCGTCCCGAAGTTTCTCAGTATAAATGCCGAAATAAATGTACTACAATATCATAAGTTTATCTATCAAACAAAAATGGAAACTGTTGGTGCATATCATATGCGTCCTCCCAGGTCGTCGAGTGCGGACTATAACTGTCCCACTGGACCTTGACCTGATCTACCATTCGACGTCATAAATATCGAACACGATGATCTAAAATGCGGACTAGCTCAGCCGTGAGCGCTCCCTCATCCGATACCCACAAGGAACTCATGTCAATCATGTGTGTAGGATCACTAACATAATGTCTCAAA
>JASDQU010101055.1:67743-99975 GCA_032191745.1 Picea mariana | reverse complement strand
GGGATCAGGTGTTTCTGCGGTTGCAACCATATAAGCAAACTTCCCTCAAGGCCGAGCAGTGTCAGAAGCTAGCTCCCAAATTTTATGGCCCTTACACAGTTCTAAAGCGTGTGGGACAAGTCGCATATCAGTTAGCTCTGCCCAGTCAGTCGAAGCTACATCCTGTTTTTCATGTCTCCTGCTTGAAGAAGGTGATTGGAACCAGATGCCAACTTCAAACCAACCTTCCAGAGTTAGCTGAAGAAGGATCCATTTGGCTACAACTAGAAGCAATTTTGGACCAGAGGGAGCGTCGCCTGCGTCAGAGAACCATCAAGGAAGTGCTCGTACAGTAGAAAGATATGACTCCAGCAGATGCCACTTGGGAACCAACTACCATTTTGCAGCAGTTTCCACATCTCAAGCCTTGAGGACAAGGATGTTTTTAAGGGGGCGGACATGTTAAGGTCCTAACCTGCACATAGGTAGATCAATGTATTCGGATGTAATAAAGGTCAATATTAATAAGACCTTTCAATAAAATAGAATAAGGCGGATGTAAGAAGACCTAATAGAATCTTCTGCTTCTAGAAGGATCTTCCTCTAGATGCTTCTTTTTAGTCTAAATAGGAGTCGAGGGTATGAGAACCCTAGCTTGGATATTATTGTAATAGAGCGCTGCTCGATTGGAGGTTGCCCCCTCGAAGAGGCCTGTGAACATTGCTATTTGATTCAAAGTGCTATTTCTGTTGCTATTTCGTATATCATTTCTGTGTATTGTGAAGATTATGCTGGATATTTTACTGTTATTCTGTCATTTCTAGCATTTCATTTCTGTTCTGCATATTTTATATATCTGGTATCTTGCAAATGGTGGTAGTTATCTCCGAGAAGAGATGTGGCTACTACATGCATCCGTTTGAGCAAAATGATTACAATGAGGCTCCAGAGGCCTTTTTAATATTACTCATGAATGCCAAAACTCTAGACATCCAAAAACCTAACCTTAGGAGATGAAACGCCAAAAGTTATGTGGGCCCTAATGGGTAAGTTGGTACATGAACTTCTCAGGGTCGTAACTTTTGCATATGACCTCCGTTTTAGGCGTGTGATAGCTCGTTGGAAAGGTCCTTTTGAGAACTACACATTATGTTGTCATACTTTGACTTTGTCTACAATTTGACTGTGGCAAGACAAAAAACATGGTTTAGGGCCCCAAAATGGCCTTGGAAGTACATAAAAATGTACTGACATGAAAACTTCCAAAATAAGCCAGTTGAATTAGGTGGGAGGCCACAAATCTCCACCTGGAAGCTGTGTAGGGCTTCAGACAACCCCAAAATTATAGAACCCACAATTACAAATAATTACAGAAGAATGTGTTGAACTAACAATTGTTAAGAGGAGCCAGTTGGAATAGGTGGGTGGCCACCAATGTCCACCTGGATCAGTCCTCTCCCTTTAGGAAGCAATGGTCTCCATTGCGTTGAGTGACCCCATCAGGTGAATAAACTTCTGCTAAATTTGGCCCTAGGTGAGCCACTTGCCTTGGTATAGGAGTTGCCCTACCTTGACAATCCGATAAACTTGGATCCTCTGTTGGTGAGTTACCTTGACCTACGTGTTCACTATTTGATTAGTGGATGCATGTTCCATGCAGTCAGGGTTGAGCTCTATTGGTGTCAACTATTATGCAATCTCTGAGGTTTCCACTAATGGTGGAATATATGGCCAAAGGAGGTCTACATTGAACACTGGGTGAAAGCCAAGCAAGGGTGGAGTGTTGAGCTCAAAATCATTGCTAGCCATAGCCTTGGTGATAGTGTAAGGCCCATAGCGAAGTGGACAGATCTTTCGATGGGGCCCTGTAAGGTGCTCTTTCTGCAAATGTAAACAGACCTTGTTTCCCACCTGAAACTGGTGCAGTACCCGATGTTGATCATGGCACTTCTTGTACTTAGCATTGGACTTATGCAAAATATCATGGACCTGTTAGCAGATGTGCTGAATCTTCTCAATGAATTTGGTGGCTTTGTCCGCCTCATACTGAACATGGGAAGATTCTTCCTATGTGTTTGCAAGAGGTAGTGCAACATCAATGGGACCCAACGGTTGGAATCCCAACCCCACCTGAAATGGGCTATGGTTGATGGAGCTATGGAGAGCCTTGTTGTAGTTATTTTGAACATAGGGAAGACTCTCATCCCATGTATGCAGATGCTTACAATTGTACATGCGAAGGATGTGCACAATCATCTTATTGACAACCTTTGTTTGGCCATCGGTTTGGGGGTGGAAAACAATGGATTTAGTGATTTTGATGTCCAACAGTGATTAGAGACTTGACCAAAATGTGTTGAGGAACCTATTGTCCCTATTTGAGGTGATGGTCTGTGGTATCCCAAAATGGACCCACACTTGTTCGAGGAAGAGCTTGGCAGTATCTGCTGATGTGATGCTCTTCTTGCAGGTTGTGATAATAACCATCTTCAAAAATCGATCAATGACCACAAATACACAATCATTGTCGTTCTTGGTGGACGGAAGGCCAGACATGTAATCCATTGAGATGGATTCCCAAGGCCTCTCGGGAGTAGGAAGAGGGGTGTATAAGACTTTCTTGTTGATGATTGGCTTGGAAATGGAACATGCAGTGCAAGATCCGATATACTTGCTGACGACTTGTCGAAGTTTTGGCCAATAAAAATGTTTCTATAGAAGGACCACAATTTTCTCCACGCCAAAATGTCTTGCCATCCGACCGTAGTGAGCCTCCCAAATCAACTTTGCACGCTCGCTTGTGGGAATATAGAGGTGGCCCAAATGACATTACAACCCATCCTAGATGTGAAAATCGATGACATTCGCTCATGTACCCAAGAGTTGATAGGTGGTGGTGAAGTCAGGGTCACGCTAATAAATTTGGGGCCACTGAGATGCCTCATGCCCATAGAAATGGAGCACTGTGGTGAGTGCAAAAACGGGAAGGAGACTGAGGTAGTCAGTGACACGATTTATGCTCCATGTTTTATACTTGATGTTGAGATGGAACTGATGTAGGTATGTCGACCACTTTTGATGGCAGTCATTCTGTAACTTCCCCTATGTTTGTATGAACTGCAGAGGCTTGTGATCAGTGTGGATGATTGTCTCATTTCCCAGAATGTAATGTTTCCATTGACGACATGCTTGCACAATGGAATACATTTGTTTGTCATAGGTGGGGAATTTCTAGATAGTATCTAAGAGTGTTTCACTATGGTATGCTACTGGATGACCATGATGAGTGAGAACCATGCCTATAACATAGTTGGAGGCATCAGTCTCAATCTTGAACGTTTGGCAGGTTTATTGAAGGCAATCACCTCGAACAATTTTTTATGTCGATAAGCATTTCTATATTGGAAATGGGGTGTCAGGGGATAGGTTAATTTAGTATTAATGGAAGGTTACTTACACTTAATAAATTTGGTGTTAGGGTTTAGCACGTGCTTTAGCCATGTTGATTAATGAGCAAGTTTGGTGTTAGGGTTTAGTAGGTGCTTTAGCCACGCTGATTAATGAGTAGGTTTGGTTTTAGGGTTTAGCAGATACTTTAGCCACGTTGATTAACGAGTAGGTACAAAACATTCTGGGCATACCTTTCGTCCACCTCCAAGTCGTTTATTTTTCTAGTCGATTCAGGTTGTGCAAGTAGTCTTTCTGTATGCAATTGGTTCAGGTAGGCTAGTCTTTATTAATGATTATTACAATGAATATATTGGTTGTGAAAGGTAATTCTCACTCAATACTCATCCCACTGCTTTTAAATTCATGGGTTTAGGGTTTTCTTATTTTCTTGAAAGAACTCTAATCTCTTATATGTGTTCGAATACATGAATTGTTACGATACCTTTGTGGATGTTTTAGTTATTTAAATGGGTAAAGTGGGTGTCACCATTATCTTACATCTCAACCCGTACTCGCTCACATTGCATTTAGTTAAATTGTTGGGTGGCTTGGGAATTGTTTGTACTTACAATTTTATTTTTTTGCAGGGTGTTAAGCAGATGATAGATGGACTCAAATCCAACTCTCTTCTATATTATTTGGATGGACAATTTATTTTTTGGGGGGAATTTGAGAAGATGATAGATGGACATAGATTATCTCATGATTTCTGTGGAGGATATTCATCGGAGATGAAGTCTCAAGATCTGTAATTGCGATGGAACATGATCTCAGATTTATTCTCTCAGAAGGTATGCCTTTTTCGCTTTATTTTTTTATCTATGTTTTCTATGCAGATATGCAGTATGAGAATGGATTCCTCACACTTAACAATATGTTGATCTCTACAAGGTTCTTAAATTGTTCTATGAAATGAATAACCCCCTTAACAACCTGTTGATCTCTACAAGGTCCTTAAATTAATTCAATGAAAGTGAATCATTAATATAATTTATCAAAATTTAAGATTTATTGAATAATATATTAATAATTATATATAATAATGTTTAAAGTCTAATGCAAATTATTAAATGGTGTTAATGACTTCCAATCACTAATCTTAAATCTAAACCAATCTAAATTTTATTAAATGTTATCTTAGTTTGGCTCTTTTATCTACGTTTTCTGTCAATATGGATTTAAGGGAACTATAGGAATTTTGAAGAATCTTATGAAGACCCGAGGAGACACCTCAAGGCAACAATATAGCTCTCTGGTCAATCTTTGTAATTTTCCATGACAATGAGAAACAATGTGCATCCCAAAATGCAAATATAATGAATCTTCTAGTTTAGCAAAGGAAAAAAATAGATGTTCTTGAAGTAGAATGTTGTATGCTAATGAATTTGGTTCTTAACATACGCAAAGTCTCCATGTCTATTGCCTCAAACCATTGTATTTCCATAAAATTGGCCCATGGTGACCCCAATGAAGAGGATATTGTACACCGATCCAAAGAAGCTATGGAAGTGGACCAACAGACTTACCATCACTCTATGGGAGGATAGGAGGAAGAAACTACCCAACCTGTTTTTTAAAATAATATGTATTTTGGGCATCTTTTATAAGCAATATACTTGTGTTAATAGTTGGATTGTAACAATTATAGGTATCATCAAACTTTTGTATATAATAGATCTTAAAGTTGCAAGTTTTGGAATCAACACAACAAATCTTATTGTAAATTTTGTTAATAGCTATGCTATGGCTATTTTAATAAAATACCTCCCAGTTTTGGTTAAAAAAATAAAAATAGAGTTGTAATCTCCTTGTCTATGAATTTTAGACCCTTATCCATATTTTGTCTTTTCATGTAAACCCAGTCCTTGAAAACATCGTTGAACTCCCTCAGAGCATCAATGAAATGAAAGCAAGCATATTACCCTCTACTCACATCATTGGGTGACCAAGTCTTTTGCACAAGCTACACGAATTCCTTCTATTCCAACCACATGGGGTTGAATTTAAAAGGGATTATAGGCTTAACATTAATTTTATCCAATGGAAGAAACATTGAGGAATGATAAAATAAATATCTTGGCTCAATCCAAGTTCTTCTTCTATCCACTCCATACATTATATCTTCTGAAATAAAAAACTTGTCATGTATTTTTGCTACATGGGAAACACCCAATTTGTTGTTTCTCCAATTCGAAGCCATTTCCATAGCCTTGATATGAGTAAAGATAACAATATTAATTTTATGCTTGAAGTAATCTATGAGACTATCCAACCTGGCATTTCTCCCCAAATATTAGCCTTGGACAAAGTGAAATTTAAATATCCTCCCCCATAATGTCCATTTCATATTTTACATAAGGGAAGTCAAATAATTGTTCCCAAAAATGGTTTCCTATTAGCATATGTACCATAACAATTGATAACAAAGATAGCCCAAGTCTTTACACAAAACACTTGGTCCAAATCCTTGAAACCAACACACAAGAGGTTAGAAGGGAAACCAAATTGTTTCATGTTCCTGAGAACATTTAGCACCTTCACCCATTTATTCTTGAATTAACACAATGTTAGGATGATTGATTTCCACGAAAAAAATTAGGGAAATTGTTTTGGAGAGACTTCCCAACCCTCTAATTTTAACAGACAACAAGATCATTTTAAACCTTGCTGGTAGTTTGTCCTACTCTAAGGGCCCCCTCAAGTATTTTATGCTTACCTTCATGGATTTATTTAATAGCCTTTTCCTATGCATGCCTTATAAGAGATTGTTTCCTCACTAATGTCGAAATAAGTGTAAGGGAGGTGTCAAGGCCTAGACCACCAAATTTATAACAATGACCTGCTATTAGAGGTCCTTCCCTAGGTCTAAGGTTATATCTTCCCAAAGAACTCGAGGCCCAATCATCATCTAGAAACTTCTTAAAGTTACATGACTTTTCCACTTGACATAATTTTTTTCCATTTGATGACTCTAAAGAAATAAGAGTATTATTTTGTGTCTAAGAATTACAACCAGGGTAACTAGCCTCTAAAGGAGTTGAACACCTCCTAGGATCCATTTGGACAAGGCTACTGTCTTTTGGGGAAGGCCACTTTACATTATGACTTGACTCCCAAGGAAGAAGAACTCAACACATATTTGGAAGAAGCAAAGTTACCAAAAAAATTATTTTAAGGATCCATGATAGGAAAAACATTACCCTTTTCTTGTAGCAATGGAGGATCTCGGGGAGATTCCAAAATCAGAGCCAAAATTGATCCCCTGAGAACTTGGCACCCCTGAGATTCTACTTGAATAGGATTTTATTTACCTTCTATGAGCCTATCCATTGACATGTGAGACCGACTACCTTGAAAAATCCTCCGCGAAGAATCCTTCAATACAATTGGACTCGAAACTTGGTCCAAAGACTAAGTGTAACACACCCACGATGGGGCATACAAAATTTCACTTTTCTTAAAGGACAGATTCTCCATCCATGGTTTCTAATTTGGAAGGTCGGGGAACTAGTCTGACCTCCCAGTCAAGGATCTCCGATTCTGGAGCCAAACGACTCTCTGAGACCTTATTGGTCTAGCTCTGTGATTAGACGCATACCCTTTCAACTTCTATTGCAGGTCTAAAGGTACCCGCAACCCTCCTCTTCGTGCCTGCAAAATCTCAGAGTTTGAGCGCTAGCTCCTTTTCTAATAATCCCCTTCCTTGATATGACCTTGGGTGATGGCCTTACATAACCACGCGATTGTGGGCTTAGCCAAGGGTGGTTTGAAACCAAACTACTTTTCTCCCCATAATTTACCTTGAGCCTCCACGTGTCCTTTCTCCAAAACTGTGGTTTGGATTGCCTCCCGCCCTCACTTTTTTAAAGTTTGCGCACCTTCGATCCCTGCAATGCTACGGGACCGTTGATCTCATCGACCTTGATGGTGCTTTTGAAATGACGGCTTAGATCCATCCTTTCCGAATCTACGGATCAGATCTAACCTTTCTAAATCAACAGATGTGATTCATTTCATGATTCGGGTTTCGGGAGTTTCAACTCTCAACCCTCGCTTCTTCCTCAGTAGCTATCTTACAGAGTGGAAGATCTGCTGACACCTGTCACTATAGATGTGTGACTATGATTTCCTTCACGAGTCTAGCCTTCGGGAGTTTCAGTTCTCAAACTCTCATTTCTTCCGGAGTGATTTCTCCAAAACGACAGATCGTCTGCCAAAAGTCCTCCTCAATCGACAGTTCTGCTCCTACTTTGGGTGTTTGACCTTTCAACTAGATCAACGGTCCTATGTCCCTCTTGTCGATCAATGATCGAGATCTCCTTCGGGACTCCAGACTTCTGAGATCTCAAATCTCAAACTTCACCCTTTTTCCCAATGGATTTTATCTGAAGGCTATAATCCACTTACGCATGTCTACTTGATCTGACGATCAAGGATTACTTTGGGTATTTACCCAGACTCCACAGATTCACAACACGTGTTCTCTGAATCTGACGGTTCAAATCTACTTCGAACGATTCGACGGTCGACATTTACTTCAGGTCTTTGCCCTAAATCCATAGATTCACGCCACCTGTCCTCTGGATCTGACGGTTCAGATATACTTCGGACTATCCGACAGTGGACATTTACTTCGGGTCTTTGCCCAGAATCCATAGATTCACGCCACCTATGCTTTGGACCTGACGGTTCATATCTACTTTGGACGATCCGATGCTTGAGATTTACTTCGGACGATCTGACGACTAAGCTCTACCTTGGATGATTGGACGGTTGATATTTACTTCGACTCTCCAGCTCTCCGGACTTCGGGAGTCTCAAATATCAACTGAAAACTCTCGAACAAATTTCTTCAGAGTCCACGATCCGTCACCACACGTCCCTCTGGATTTGGCGGTCCATATTCACTTCGGGTCTTCGGGGTTCGGGAATATCAATTCTCAACTGAAACCCCAGTGTGATTCACCTAGAGCTCATGATCTTTTAACGCGTGTCCTCTCTAAATAAACGACCCTTGTCTCCTTCAGGACTTCGGCCTTCGAAAATCTCAGATCTCAGTTTTCGTCACTCTCTGTTTCTCCCGGAATGGTTTTATGCAGATTCCGCGATCTGATGACATGTGTCCTCCCGTAGATCGATGACTCCTGGCTGCTTCGGCAATTTCAAACTCTCCTTCTTCACATTCTCTCGGAGTGCTTCCACCCAGAGTTCACGATTTGTCACCACATGCCCTTCTGGATCTATAGTCCAGATTCTCTTTGGCTTTCTGGCTCTTCAACTTTCGGGGCTTCGGGAGTCTGTATTACTCCTTACTTGGAAACCTCCGAAGTATTTTTCCCCGAAGTCTCAAGTCTATTGACACGTATCTCCTACTGGCCGACGGATAGGATCTACTTTGGTTATTTTTCCTCCTCCTTGTATACAAACCTCCGAAGTTGTGGATCTTACGCCACCTGTCCTCCTTGATGATGGATGGTCCCAAATTACTTCGGGACTTTGGTAAGTCCCCTCTCATGCGTTTGAAAAGCACTAAGGCTCGAACACCTTTCTTCGATCAGATGACTATTGGTCCTCTACTCTAAGATCTAACGACCACTGTCGCTCCTCCTCCTAAGTTTCTGATCTCTTCCAACTTAGAATATTTTCGAAGTATTCAAAGGCCTCGACCCTTTCTCCTCCTAAGGGTCCATCTCTTGGACTCCATCTGCATGCATGAAAGTTCTATCTCTTCTGAGCTTGATCCCCTTGAATATTTCTCCTTCCCACACATTCGTTGTGTTTCAGGGATCTCTTCAAACTCAGATCGAAGGTCAACGACGATTGATGGTTTACAGAAATTGTGGGGCCCCAACATGCGTTCTCTTTATCAAAGAGTTTGACCTCCACAATATGGAAAGTGCTTGCCCAAATTGGTCTTAACTAGAGTCGTTGATCTTCCAGCCCGACGAGGTCAATGATGTTGGTAAATTGCGGGCCACAAACTAGCGCGTCCGCTAATTTCACCTTCACGCTCCACAATGATTCCCCACCCGTCGATTAAATCAAGCGACTGGTGTTTGATTCAGTAACTCCAGTGAGTATTTGAGTCGATCTGATGACCAGGATGGCATCTCCTCCTATTAAAAGACTCACATCCATCTCGGCTATCATAATCTTAAGCCATGGGTAGTTCTGGTGACTTGACTATTGTCTACCTCCTAGATCTGATGGTTGGGACGGTTCTTGGGCATTCTCAGATCTAAGGCTCAGAGTCAAATTCGGGACTTTGGGGATTTTACCTCCCTTATGATGAACTTTCTCAGTTCGCCGAACTCGAGAAGTCTGAATGACTCCAAGGGTTAACTCCCACGCTCTTTCCCATATCCAACAGTCACAACAGACTGTGGCTTCTTTCGAACAGATTTCATCCATTCGTCTTTCGAACAAGGGAACCTTCCCTTTCGATACTTCATCCTCACTACACTTCCTGAGCTTTGTTAGATCTGAAAGGATTAATATATTTGGGCTCTTTCTCTTGAACTTAACGCTTGGAAGAATCCTTCCGCACACCCTTTATGCTCATGATTAACTTGTCAAGAACTTGATTAATTTATGCAAAGAACTTGTCAATTTTCACATGCAACTCTATGTGAATAATTTCAATTCTGAAAATTGTTTCCTAGTGATCTAATAGTAAAACCCTAGCTATTATCACTGATCAAATTTACACTAAAATTATTGACTGAAAACATATGCAACATAAACACAAAGATCAGAGATGAATCGTCAATACACATGAGACACAATTTCAGTTTTGTAATCTTGTTATCATCAAAAATCCTGAGGGAAAACCTAACCCTCCTAGCCAATACAATATCACCAAAATCTGAGGACAACCTTGTCCTCCAAAGTCACCAAAACTGAGAACAACCTTGTTCTCCAATAATTATACAAATCAGAAAACTAAACCTCAACAATATCTTGGAAATCTCCTCTGCCCACAAATTTGTTGTATACCACCTATACGGCTTGCTAATGTCACATGTCAACCTGTACAGATATGTACCTACCCAAGAAATCAGATACATGATTCACCTTACTGACAACCCATGTACATACATTGTTTTCTCTACTGCAAACTGTGTATACTCTATACATGATTCATCCTTCTGCAAACCCACGTATATATGCGCTTCGTCCTCCCACAAACTGCATATTGTATGAAAACTTCACTCCACACGTGCAACCTTTTTCACTTTTCTCTTCAGAGCTTTTTTGTATAATCTTTACGAGTCCGAAAAAGTTATAAACGTTTACTCGGTTACATTCTCATTGATTTACGAGCATGAGAAAGAAAAAATACTAAGCTCGGTATTGTTTTCATTTTTACGCAAGATTAAAAAAAAAAAAACTATGCTTGGGATAGATTTTATTTTTTCACAAGATTAAAACTAAACAAAACTATGCTTGGACCTGGTTTCATTTTTACATAAGCTTGAACCAGAGGAAACTATGCTTGAGGCTTCCCAATGCATAATCCAGGGATGGTTGGTACTTATCCCCTATCTTAAGAAGCTAGAGACTTAACTTCAACATGAAGTCCAGAGGCTATAAGCATTGCCCCCCAAGCTTCATTTCGTCCGACTACAAAGGATAATGAAATGAAGATTCAAATAGTAGACGAAGGAATTGACTCAAACAGAGAAGGGGAAAAATCTATTTCATTTTTTAATGAGATTGACATAGGAATATGAACTATGCTCGAGAATCTAGGTTCAATCCCTAGACCTCTGTTTCATTTTTAAATGATCTTGACACGAGAGAAGAACTATGCTCCTAACCTTTGTTTCATTTTTTAATGAGGTTTCCACAGGGATGCAAAAACTATCCTCGCAGCTAGTTTCATTTTTTAATGAGATTGAAATCATAAAACCATGCTCAAAACTCTCTTCTTGATCATGTCTTCCAAGAGGAAAATGCTTTGGAAGGACACCATGTCAAGGGACAAAACTCGATCATGGATTCCAAGAGATCTAATTGGATGGAAGAACAACATTCTGGAAAGACACCATGTTGAGGGTCGTGACAGGAGTAAAGATATTAAGCTATAAATGCCCTATCAAAGAGATAACCATGTCAACTATCGGATCTAGGTCATAGGGGACTGAGCTCACATTAAGAGAATCGTCTTCATAAATAGCTAAAGGCATGGGAGACAACGCCACATAATTGACCTATGGTGGGTGATATTGTCTGCATATACGAATCGTTTAGGGAGGTCATTGAGTCAGGACCAACGAATGAAAGTTGATCAATAGTCACAATTCTTCCATCGTGAGGGAAATATATCACACGAAAAAGAGTGTACACAATAGATTTCATGGCATAGACATAATATCGCCCAAAAATTAAATCCAGATCTAAGGGGCCTTGGACTACTATGATGTCAATAAAGACAGTTTTCCCTCCCAAAGTTATAGGAAACTGAGGAAGGGTCCCTAAAGGTTGATTGGTTCTTTTGTTAAAAGCTAAGAGATTCTATGTAACCAGCACAAGTTGAGGATAACCCAAAGCTTGCCAAGCAATAGAGGACAAAATACTAATGGACGAACCTTCGTCTATCAGCATCTGAGGAATGTCCTGACCAAAAACGTGTACTGTAATGTTGAAAGGAATGCGAGAGGGAAGATGAAGTCCAGTTAGCATACCCCAATAAAAAAGGATGGCCTCATTACTTGGAGGAGGTTCCATGGGAGAAGGAGGAATTCCCCCTATTACAGTATATTTTGTGTCAACGAGAAAAACATGGGCAGCATCGTGTTTACTCTCTAGCGGGAGAATAGGATCAACTAATAATGACATCAAATTGAACACTTGGGTTTCATTCTCCAAGGGGAGAATGGGGTTGACAAGTGGAAATGGATCGACCACTTGGATTGCACTCTCTAACGGGAGAGTGGGATCGACCAAGGATGAAATCGGATCGACCACTTTATCAACTGGTTCAACAAAGGATGTGACCAGATTGACTACCTGATCAACCAGACTGACCGACAAACGGACTGTATTGATCAGTCCATCAACTATAGGTGGGTTGAGAGTAAGGCTACGATAAGCAGCCGAAAGTTGAGGATGGGAAACAAACATGTCTTCCAGTAATTTTGAGGCTTGGTCCATACGAGGGAAAATGTGAGTTTGATGAACCCCTCCACATAACATACATGATAACTTGACTCTACTTTTCTTCTTCCCAACGATATCCTGACTATTTGACGGGAGGTCATCAGCATGTTGTTTAGAGGCTGACAACATGGGTTGGCGAGGGTGTGTATACCATGATTCTATAACATTGGATACACCAGGGAAATCCTTAAGAAGATGGCTACCCTTACAAATCATGCAAGGGTACTTGGGCTTATGGGTTGTTTGGGTGATCTTGACATCATCAACACTCCCAGCATGATTAAATGTAACTAGTTGTTTTCCAACATGTTTGGCAGTGGTTGGAATTATGGACCCTTGCTTATTTTTCTTCTTCTTAATCTTCCTTTTCTTCTTCTTCTTATTCACTGGGTTACTAGCTTCAGAGATTTCACTCGGCGAAGAAAATGAAACGGAAGAAGACCTTGTAGGTGACGAAGGCGAAGAATATCTTACTAGTGAATAAGGTTAAGGATCAACATGAAGTTGATGTTCTTGGGGGGAAGTGCTTGCAAACGAAGCACTAGCTGCATTCGGGATTACCTGAGTCGAAAATAACAATATTAGTAATCCAATTGTGAGACCTGGAAGGTTCAAAGTAGTGATGTGAGGAGGACCAACGTTTCCATAAGAAGGAAAAACAAAAGGCTCCCCCAAAGCAGGGGTTGCTTCATTATTCGTTCTGGGAACTGACGCCATAAAAAAAAATCCAACCTAGAGTTTGCTAGGGAAAAAATAAACAACACACGCTAAATATATAATAAGAAAGCAAGCAAACAAAACCTTCTCACAATGAGCACACTAGTTGGTGATGAAATCCAACGTTGTAGGAACAATGTAAGAAGGGTTTGAGATAGAGAGGGTGGAAAAATTACATTGACAACTTGCTTAACGGACTTACACCCTGGTGCAAGCTCCCACACATAATTGTAGGTATACCCTCCAAGGATCCCGAGTGAGTTTTTCCAATGTCAATTCTAGGTACCATAAAGACTTGCCCCTCCACAATCACCTCGTGTAAATACCCTAAAGAGATAAGCCACTAAGGTTATCAATTATGAGAATGATGTCTGGGGAAACAATTGACAGTCCGATCCATGCACAAAGGTAGGGTATCTAAGCCCAAAATTAACTCGAGAAGGTCCCCACAGGATTTTCTTCTCAAGTGACCCCTAATAATATGCGCAATATCTACACTAAGACCAACAGAGCATGGTGAGTAACTCTATCAGTCCTAATGCGACCTCATGATTGACCCTTGTGTTAGAAGGGATTCCCAGGAAAAAATGTAGCAAATGGATTTGAACTCTTCCTATTACAAGATACTATGTTTGTTTGCATATTTGGAAAGTTATCTTTCACACCTATTCCAAATCCCTACAACTAATCTAATGTAGGTTTACTACCAAAAAATATAAAAATGTCTAATCAATTTTTATAAGCGCTTTATTTTAAGGTTGTTGTTTACTCAAGAGGGAAAATGGCGTGGACTAAATGATGTTTTGACCGACTCTAAACAATGAAAAGAAATGAGAATGCAAATATTTCACTTCGATGAAAGCTATATTACGAGAAGGAGAAAAAGTTTATCATTCTCAGATGCACAATGTCCGAAAATTTTATTAAACTCATCAATATCAAGATCCTCAAGAAATGAGCCAAAGAGACTGTACACCAATACACGATTCTTGGCCCCCAATCTAATGCACAACAAGAATTCAAGACCAAAAATGCCAAAATCCATGCAATTTCACTACTTTAAATGCAAAGATGCCCCCAATATAATGCACAACAAGAAATTAATTTTTTTTATTTCAAAGATAGCTAAAAGAAAATTCAAATTTTTCAAGCTGACTGTAATCAAACCCATTAAATCACCCCAAAACCATATCTAAGATCTGGGCAAGAAAAACCATCAAAAATCATTTTTTTCCACAATCGTCGCAGGTTGTAGGATTAACACAGTGAGACGATCCTTGATCATCGGAGGCTAGAGAAAAATATAGTGTGACGATGTCTCAATGTGTCTAAAGGAAGAGTGCATCAATCCTAGATCGTTGTATTGTCTCTCAAAGGAGGGTGCGACGATCAAAGGAAAAAAAATAAAAATAAAAAGCATGAAGGTTTTCCAGTGAAATTAAAGAGTCAATCTGGATCTCCCAGTGACTCAGAAACAAAACCCATGAAATCAAATCAAGAAATAAAAACAAACTAGGAAAACAATTTGTTCCCCAGTATGGTCGCCAATTTTTTTATCGAACAAATCGGTAAGTGCGGACACAAACATATCTCCCTAGTTTCACCACGAAATCATAACAAAATAAGACAGAATATAAAACTTTCCCTAAGTTTTAATTATCAAGCATACTAACTAGCAAGAGATAAATGGCATACCTTTTAAACATTGTTTGTCCTCACTAGTGTCATCCTCTCTCTGTTAAAAGGCTTATGGGATGTTGAACCTGTAAAAAGACACATTCGAACAAAGTGAAAGCAACATCGTATAGTCAACAAAACCTATGTATGTGATCAATGAGTTACCCAATAAAATAAGACCAATTTTATGGGACATAAATATATCAATGTATTAAATATATGAAAAGGAGAATACAACCAATGCCTTGATGTTGTAAGGTCCCTTCCAACAGTTCCTTGCTTCCCATACACTTCTTTCTCCATGGATTCTGAGACCAACAATCTATCTTGACAAACCAAAGCCCAAAGCTACAAAACTTACTCAAGCTCACACCAAAAGCTAGCCAACTCAATCCAACTAACTTTTCCCATGAGAAATCTTCTCTTTTATAAGCTGAAAAGGATAGGGTGAGGAGGTTAGGATGATACCAAGAGATGAGGGATGCGACTCAGATCCAAACCGATCGGAGACAAACTCACCCTCGAAGCTTCTATTCTATAAGAACCGAGAAGATGCTCTTTTTCCTTCGTACAAAAATCGTTGCACCCTTAACACTAAGAAAGGTGCGATGATCCCTTTTTCTAAGTTTTTTGACAAAGGAAAAGTATAATTCCATCTCTCTGGGAAAATGTGTCTTCATTCTTCTTCAGGGATTCAGGCCCTTGATTCTTCTCAAGACAAAGGATAGGTTTACATCATTAATGGTCACAGGGGTGACGAAAATAATGTGTAACACTATGGTTGTTGCATATAAATCTATTCATACAAATCCCCATGGAAAAACATTGATCTTACATCTAATTGTTCAAGATGCAAATATTCTCCTACCATAAGACTTAAAATAGTCCCAATTGAAGTCATCTTAATAATGGGAGAAAACATTTCATCAAAATATATATCTTTCTTTTGTGCAAAACCCTTTACAACAAGTCTATCTGTGTACCTTGTTTTTCCTCCATCTTCTTCCTTCAACCTGTAAACCCATTTATTCTGCAATGCTCTTTTTTCTGCAAGCAATTGAACCAAGTCCCAAGTCTAGTTATTTACCAAGGAATCAATTTCCTCTTTCATGCCTTGCTCCCACTTCCTTTTAGTGTCTACTCGCATTGCCTCTTCATAACTTTCTGGTTCACCAAAATCAGTCAACAATAAATAGTACAATGAAGGAGAGTATCGTTCATGGGGTCTACTTAACTTGGTAGATATTCTAACAATACTTGTAGGAGATTGAGGTACATGTTTCTCTTGTTGTTGTACATTTTTATTTTCTGGTACCTTTCGAATTTCTTTTTCAGTGATCTCATCAAGAATTGTGTATTTTAGTTTTTCTTCTTCCTGTTTCCTTCCCTGCAACTAATATTTATACATGACTTTCTCATTGAATATGACATATGATGCAGGAGCATCACCGAAACCATCAAGCGAGCCACCATGGAGCGAAAGACGGCTAGATAAGGCAGCACGAAATTTTGAAAACACTTTGGGAATTGTTGCGCAAGTATTTAATGAAGACATTTATGAAAGCGCACTTTGTATATTGTAATGGACCTTGAGCAGATAGCTCTCGTCCTTTAGTAGATAGACCACATTTATTTTAGTTAATGCAGGTAGATAGGATTTTAATTCCAGAATAGACAGTTTAGAGTTCGAGAGGGAAAACGGATATAGACACCCTCCTTTGTACATTGTAACATTATTCAGAAAGCATTCAGGAGAGAAGAGAAGCAGAGAAAACTGTGAAGAACACCCATGTACAGGAATTTGAATTAATAGAAGAAAGTTCTGATTCAAATTCATGGATGGTGTTGTTTCTCTGTGTATATTGTTCATGTGCTTATGAATGTTTGTTTTCTGATTATGCATTTGCTTTATATATGCTGTGCATGTGATTTCATGGTTTAACTTGAAGTTTGAGAGAGAATGAGTTTCAATTGTTTCTCTATCTGAGCCAGGAGATTCCTGCAAGGTGTGCAATTGAATTCATCCGCAAGGAGTGCATTGATGAAGGCTCAATAGTCTAACTCTTGTTCTCATTCACCCAGAAGTGGAATGGGTTGTTGAAGCCGTGCAAGGTGTGCGCAGGCCAAAGAAGAAGTCTTAGTCATGCATCTGAGCAAAGGAAGCTAAGGACTGCTGCTGCAGGAAGTGTGCAGAGTCTGAAGTATTCAACACTTGGGAACTTGTTGAATATTAAGCGCAAGGAGTGCGCACAGGTTTCTTTGAAGAATCAGAGTTAGAAAGCTCAGGAGGGGTAGCACCTTCGTGATATTGTTAAAGGGTAGCACAAGAGATTCATGCCATAGAAAGCTCAGGAAAGAGTTGCGAGCACAGGCGTGGAAGGCAAGTCCGGGGAATGAACACTTAGTCATTCACGAGAAATCTTCAAGAGGAAGAATCAATGGTCAGGATTCGCTGGAGGAATTTGCGAAAGATCGACAATCGTCAGATCGGGCAGAGTTGCATCGAGGTTAAATTCTAGGAGCCGTCGAGAACAGGTGGATCAAAGTTCTTGGAGGCATAGAGCTCGTGCATGGTAAAATCACGATTTCATGATACTCGATAGGCTCAGGAGAGGTAATCTTTGGGACATGTGTCAGAAGATCCCAAGGGCATCGGGTTTCGGCATATCGGAGGTTCCAGAGGAGAGAGAACTGTGACCGTCGGAGTCGCGAAACTCCGAATCGCGATGGTCACGCAGCTACAGGGTCACCGCAGAAGACAGGTGTCATCGGGGTTCGGGATTTGGGAAGTTATGTGAACTAGTAGAACATGGAACGCGATTTCCCGAAACGTGATTCCTCGATCATGCGAGAGTGTGAGCCATAGGTGTTACAGTGAAGGACATGTGGCATCGGGGAATCAGAGATTCTGAGGGCGTGAGGTTCACGAATTTCAAATGCGTGAAGTCCGAACTCCGACTAGGGAAAAGGACGTGGTCCTGTGGACCGACAAGTCATAAGCGGGAAGAGCTAACCTGAAGGGGCTTGGAGTAGAGAGAGACGCTATCGCGAATCGGGGTTCATAGATTCATGGTGCTAGCGAAACGCGACATCACATGTGCTGATTTCTCGATAGGGAAATACCTGACAGGAACAAAGAAGTATCGGCATTAAAACCCATCGGGATTCGGGGTTTTGTGTAGCACGAGGAAAGTGCCCACGAGTTTCACGATAACACGAAACCCGATTTCCCGATAAGGTAACGGGAGATCGCGGAGAGAGTTCTGTGGGTATTGAGAGGTCTCGATAAGGGATCAGAAGAACCTTGAAGTTCTTCGGGCCGAGAGCATAAGAAGGTCCTGGTGAGAGCAGGCGTGCCTAGTTGGCGCGTTTGCATCAAGTGGTATCAGAGCGAGATAATCTCTCTGTTTTCTGTAGCAGAGAAGGAAAGGAACATTTCACCATGCCGTCGAGGAGAGAAAGGCAATCACCTGATCCAGAGGATAGGGTAAACCAGCGGGGCAGAGGAAGACAAGCACAAAATACAGAATTGGAGAGACAGATATGTGATCTCCGAGCGAGATTTGAAGATATGGAAGCGGTGCAGAGACGCACAGCAAGTGCTGGAGATTTGAGTGACTCCGAAGGCGAGGTTGAAGCCGAACAACAAGGAGAAGTTGCAGCCGAAGATGCAACCAATGAACGATTAATTAAAGCTATCGCCCGGATGAGTTCAAAGACAAAAATGGACATTCCAGTCTACGAGGGGAATCTGGATGCAGAAGAGATTTTGGACTGGATTAGAGTTCTTGATACCTACTTCGATTATGTGGATATCGAAGAGGATAAGAAGGTTAGGCATGCTGTCACAAAATTGAAGGGACATGCAGCATTATGGTGGGACGAGCTTCAAGGATATAGACGTTCCAAAGGCAAGCAAAAGATCAAAAGCTGGGATCGAATGATTGCGAAGATGAAGGAAAAGTTCATCCCAAGGGATTATCAAATCACACTGTTCAGGAGGATGTAGAACATGAGACAGAAGTTGATGACGGTGAAAGAGTATATCGAAGAATTTTACAAGCTCAATATTAGAGCAGGTCATCGGGAGAGCGATGATGAAAAAGTTGCTAGGTATATGAATGGATTAAGATACGATATCCAGGATGAGATGAGTATGACGACCATCAAAACAGTGGAGGATGTGTATCAGATGGCGTTGAAAGCCGAAGAGAAGCTGAGCCGTAAGCTAGGGCAACGAGGCCGAGGTAGAAGTCAACCGAAAGGTAAGTCAGTTGCCCAAGATAAATTCCAGAAGTCCAAGGATGATTGGAGAAAGCCTCAGGCAAGAACAGAAAGAGGCGGAAGCTCACAGCGAGGCCAACATGCTGAACAGTGAATGCAGCAGGCAGAACAGAGCGGAGGATACGATGATGTTAATACTTTTCCTCGTACCAAAGGTAGAGGAAGAGGCAGAGGAGGAATCATCACATGCTACACATGTGGAAAAAATGGACACAAAGAAGTTAACTGTCCAGATAAGAATAAGGACGGAGGAGAAGCGCACATCGCCGAGGCACAGAAGCGAGACGCAGAAATAGAAGACGTAGAATATGAAAGGTCGTTGATGATGCGTAAAGTTCTCTTAACACCCGAGAAGGAGGTGGAGGACACAGTTCAGAGGAACAGACTTTTCAGAACTGCTTGCAAGACCAAAGACAGGAAATGCAAAGTTATCGTGGACAGTGGAAGCACCGATAATCTTGTTTCAACCGAGATGGTGGAGAAATTGGAGCTGGAGATGACTGATCACCCGAGTCCATACAAAGTTTCATGGCTACAGAAGGGGCATCAGGTGAGTGTCACTAAACAGTGCTTAGTTGACATTAAAATAGGGGGATATAATGACAAGATTTTATGTGATGTCATTTCTATGGAGGTTTTCCATTTACTGCTGGGAAGACCATGGCAGTATGATAGAAACGTAATTCATAATGGGAAAATGAATACGTATACCCTGGAGAAGAATGGGAGAACACATATGTTACTTCCAATAAAAGATAAGGAGGTAAAGCCGGAAGTGAACAACAGGGTAATTCTCATGAGTGGGAAGGAGCTTCTTACAGAAGTTAAGAAGAAAGAAGATCCACAATTCTTTGTGGTCAGAAAACCCAAAATCGTTTTGACCAGCACAAGAGTGGATGATTTGCAGGAAGAAATTCAGGAACTACTTGAGGAGTTCACTGACATTGTGGTGGACGAACTGCCTCATTCGTTGTCGCCGATGAGGAGCGTAAGTCACCACATAGACCTTGTACCGAGAGCTATTTTTCCAAATAAGGCTGCGTACAGGTTGACGCCTCAGGAGAACGAGGAGGTTAAGAAGCAGGTACAGGAACTGCTGGATAAAGGACTGGTCAGGGAAAGTTTGAGTCTGTGTGCCGTTCCAACGGTACTCAGCCCAAAGAAAGATGGAGGCTGGAGAATGTGCACCGATTCTAGAGCCATTAACAAGATCACCATTAGGTATAGGTTCCCATTGCCACGGATGGATGACTTGATGGACTGTTTAAGTGGAGTCAAATTTTTTTCAAAGGTTGATTTGAAAAGCGGATACCATCAAATTTGCATGAGGGAAGGCGATGAGTGGAAGACAGCCTTCAAGACCAACAAAGGGTTGTACGAATGGCTAGTCATGCCGTTTGGTTTGACGAATGCGCCAAGTACATTCATGAGGTTAATGAATGAAGTGCTGAAAGAATTCATAGGTAAGTTTGTCATTGTTTATTTGGATGACATATTAATTTTCAGCAAAACAAAATCAGAACATCTGAAGCATTTAGCTTTCGTAATGAAGAAGTTACAGCAGGAGAAGCTGTTAATCAACACGAGGAAATCTTCATTTATGAAGACCGAACTCATTTACTTGGGATTTGTCATATCGACAAATGAATTGAAGATGGATCCAAGTAAAGTGGATGTAATAAAGAATTGGCCATCACCAAGAAATGTTTTCGAGGTGAGAAGTTTTCATGGACTGGCGAGTTTCTATAGGAAATTCATCCGAAATTTCAGTGGAATTAGCGTAGCGATGATGGACACAGTCAGGAAAAGACATAAATCTTTTCATTGGACTAAAGAGGCTGAAAAAAGCTTCAATCTGTTGAAGCGTAAGATCACAAAGCAACCGGTTTTGGTGTTGCTGGATTTTCAGAAGACGTTCCAGGTGAAATGTGATGCAAGTGGCTTTGCCATAGGAGCGGTCTTGAGTCAGGATGACAGACCAATTGCTTATTTCAGCGAGAAGCTGAATGAGGCAAAGGAAAAATACTCGACATATGATAAAGAATTTTATGCCATCATACAGGCATTGAAAAAATGGAGACACTATTTGATTCCAAAGGAATTCATTTTATATAGTGATAATCATGCATTGCAGTATGTAACTTAGCAAGAGAAATTAAATTAGAGGCATGTTAAATGGGTAGAATACATGCATAATTTTACATTTGTTATCAAACATATTTCAGGTATTGCTAACAAAGTGGTTGATGCTTTGAGCAGGAAATGTTTGTTGTTGCAGGAGTTCAAAGTCAAGACTTTAGGCTTTGATGATCTCAGGGAGATGTACGCAGGTGATGCAGATTTTGCAGAGGCGTATGGAGCAGCTGAGAACCTAGTTCTCAGGGATAGAAGTCAGTGGATAGACTATATGATCCAAGATGGATTGTTGTTCAGAGGAAATCAATTGTGCATTCCAAATTACTCCATGAGGGAGAACTTGTTGAAAGAAAAGCACAACGGAGGTTTAGCAGGGCACTTTGGCCATGACAAAACATACGCGAAGCTAAGCGAAGCATACTTTTGGCTGAAGATGCAAACATATGTCAAGAAGTTTGTTGACAGATGTAGAATTTGCCAACATTCGAAGGGTAGGAAGCATAATGAGGGATTATATCAATCGTTACCCATACCCGAGAGGCCGTGGGATGAAATCAGCATGGATTTCATACTAGGATTGTCGAAGACGCAAAGAGCACATGATTCCATCTTTGTGGTAGTTGACAGGTTTTCAAAGATGGCACATTTTATCCCATGCTAGAAGACCAGCGATGCGACTCACATTGCAAACTTGTTCTTCAAGGAGGTTGTTAGACTTCATGGACTGCCGAAAAGCATAGTTTCAGATAGGGATAGCAAATTTATTGGACATTTCTGGAGGAAACTCTGGAAGAAGATGGGAACTAAACTAATGTTCAGTTCTACCTATCATCCACAGACAGATGGGCAGACAGAAGTGGTCAACAGAAGTCTAGGGGACTTGCTGAGGAGCTTAGTGACGGAGCACCATAGCAGCTGGGATAGCGTATTGCCACAGGCAGAATTCGCCTACAATGATTCGGTGAATCGAAGCACAGGGAAAAGTCCTTTTGAGATAGTATACGGTAGACAGCCGAAATGTGTTTCGGAGCTGAGGGATTCGGAACAAAAAATGACTCAGAGCACAAGCGCTGAACAATTCGCAGAAGCAATGGAGGCTCTTCATAGCAGGGTGAAGGAGCGACTGCTGAAATCGAACCAGGAGTACAAGTGCAGAGTGGATTAGCATCGGAGACAAATTCAATTCGAAGTTGGTGATCTAGTTCTGGCACATCTGAGGAAGGAAAGGTTCCCAAGGGGAACATACAACAAGCTGAAAATGAAGAAAATTGGACCATGCAGAGTCCTAAGGAAATTGGGAGAAAATTCTTATGAGATTGAATTGCCGTATGAGATTGGAATATCTCTGACATTCAATGTCTCAGACTTATATCCCTATAAGGCTGAGGAAGCAGGAGTTGGGAGTGATGAACAACCAGAAATCCAGTGGCAGAAGCAGATGTCGATTGCAGAAAATCCACAGATGGAGCGTATACTTGACAAGAGGGTGAGAAAAAAGACTAGACGAAGGGAATACTATGAGTATATGGTCAAATGGAAAAACCATCCAGTGGAGGATTCCAGCTGGGAGACAGAAGCAGTGATTCATAAGCATGGACAGACCGTGCAGGAGCTCATGGATAGGAGCCCATGAAATTTTTTCAAGCTAGGGAGTATGATGCAAGAGCATCATCGAAACCATCAAGCGAGCCAGCATGGAGCGAAAGACAGTTGGATAAGCCAGCACAAAATTTTGAAAACACTTTGGGAATTATTGCACAAGTATTTAATGAAGACATTTATGAAAGCACACTTTGTATATTGTAATGGACCTTGAGCGGATAGATCTCGTCCTTTAGTAGATAGACGTCATTTATTTTAGTTAATGTAGGTAGATAGGATTTTAATTCCAGAATAGACAATTTAGAGTTCGAGAGGGAAAACGGATATAGACACCCTCCCTTGTACATTGTAACATTATTCAGAAAGCATTCAGGAGAGAAGAGAAGCAGAGAAAACTGTGAAGAACACCCATGTACAGGCATTTGAATTAATAGAAGAAAGTTCTGATTCAAATTCATGGCTGGTGTTGTTTCTCTGTGTATATTGTTCATGTGCTTATGAATGTTTGTTTTCTGATTATGCATTTGCTTTATATATGCTGTGCATGTGATTTCATGGTTTAACTTGAAGTCTGAGAGAGAATGAGTTTCAATTGTTTCTCTATCTGAGCCAGGAGATTCCTACAAGGTGTGCAGTTGAATTCATCCGCAAGAAGTGCGTTGATGAAGGCTCAATAGTCTAACTCTTGTTCTCGTTCGCCCAGAAGTGGAATGGGTTGTTGAAACCGTGCAAGGTGTGCACAGGCCAAAGAAGAAGTCTCAGTCGTGCATCTAAGCAAAGGAAGCTAAGGACTGCTGCTGTAGGAAGTGTGCAGAGTCTGAAGTATTCAACACTTGGGAAGTTGTTGAATATTAAGCGCAAGGAGTGCGCATAGGTTTCTTTGAAGAATCAGAGTTAGAAAGCTTAGGAGGGGTAGCACCTTCGTGATATTGTTAAAGGGTAGCACAGGAGATTCATGCCAAAGAAAGGTACCGCAAGAGTTGCAAGCACAGGTGTGGAAGGCAAGTCCGAGGAATGAACACTTAGTCATTCGCAAGAAATCTTTAAGAGGAAGAATCAACGGTCAGGATTCTCTGGAGGAATTCACGAAAGATCGACAGCCGTCAGATCGGGCAGAGTTGCACCAAGGTTAAAGTCCAAGAGCCCTCGGGAACAGGTGGATCGGAGTTCTTGGAGGCATAGAACTCGTGCACGGTAAAATCGCGATTTCATGATACCCGATAAGCTCAGGAGCGTTCATCTTCGGGACACGTGTCAGAAGATCCCATGGTCATCGGGTTTTGACATATCGGAGGTTTTGGAGGCGAGAGAACTGTGACCGCCGGAGTCGTGAAACTCTGAATCACGATGGTCACGCAGCTGCAGGGTCATCACAAAAGATAGGTGTCATCGGGGTTTGGGACTTGGGAAGTCCTGTGAACTAGTACAACAGGGAACACGATTTCCCAAAATGCGATTCCCCGATCGCGCGGGAGTGTGGGCCACAGGTGTTATAGTGAAGGATAGGTGGCATCGGGGAATCAGAGATTTCGAGGGGGTGAGGTTCACGCATTTCAAATGTGCAAAGTCTGAAACTCTGACTAGGGAAAAGGACGTGGTCCCGTGGACTGGCAGGTCATAAGCGGGAAGAGCTAACTTGAAGGGGCTTGGAGAAGAGAGAGGCGCTATCGCGAATCGGGGTTTGGAGATTCATGGTGCCAGCGAAACGCGACATCGCATGTGCCGATTTCCCGATAGGGAAATCCCCAACAGGAACGAAGAAGTATCGGCATTAAAACCCATCGAGATTCAGGGTTTTGTGTAGCACGAGGAACGTGCCCATGAGTTTCGCGATAACGCGAAACCCGATTTCTCGATAAGGAAACGGGAGATCGCGGAGAGAGTTCTGTGGGTATTGAGAGGTCCCGATAAAGGATCGGAAGAACCTTGAAGTTCTTCGGGTCGAGAGCATAAGAAGGTCCTGGTGAGAGAAGGCGTGCCTGGTTGGCGTGTTTGCATCAACATATCTACTCCTAATGATTTTTTTATTTTCATAATTCCATAAGTGATCCAGGTGGATATTGGTGGCCACCCACCTATTCCAACTGGCTCCTCGTGTTTGTTTTTTGTTCAACACGTTCTTTTGTACTACTCTGTAATTGTGGGTTGTACACTTCTGGGGTTGTCTGAAGCCCCGCACATCCTCCAAGTGAATATGGGTGGCCTCTCTTCTAATCCAACTGGATTATTTTGTATGTTTTCATGTTGGCACATCTTGTTGTACTTTCAGGGCCATTTTGGGGCCCTAAACGTTTTTTTTTCTCACCATAGAAAAACTGTAGACAGAGTTGGAGTTTGATGATGGCATGTGTATCTCTCTAAAATACCTTTCCAATAGGCTATCACGCACCTAAAACAGAGTTCGTATGCAAAAGTTACAACCCTCTGAAGTTGAGGTACCAAATTACACCAACTTACCCATAGGGCCCACATAACTTTTGGCGTTTCACCTTCTAGGGTTTGATTTTTGGATGTATAGGGTTTTGGAATTCATGACTAATATAAAAAAGGCCTCTGGAGCCTCATTGTAATCTATTATGCTTAGACGGATGCGCGTAACATCCACATCTCTTCTCAGAGATAGCTACCACCATTCGAGCAAGTGTTTCAGTTCTACAGTTTCATCCTATTTCATTATTTAATAGAAGATATTGTTCACTGGATATTTGTGTTATTCATATCTTTGTGTTTATTGTATTCATTCTGTTAATTAGTTTGTTCTACTCCTAAATCCATATCAATAAGCGATAACCAAAATCATTAACACCATATCCAATAAAGGTACACTTCTTAGATTTTTCTTCAAGCTTTGTTCTATTTTCTTTATTAATATGGACAAATTCTTCACAACCCAAAGTCTTCAGAAATGAATAGTTTACCTTTTTACCTATCCATGCCTCCTATGGAATGCCACCATCCAAATAACTTTAAGGTCCTTTGTTTATCAAGTAAACAACAATATCTACAACATCTTCCCAAAACTATAAGGGAAACTCTGCATGCAATCTCATACTCCTTGCATGCTCCATGATTGTCATGTTCATCCTTTCTGACACACCATTTCCTTACGGTGTTCCTGAAACTATTTTCTCTCTACTAATCCCATGGTATGAACAATAATCATCAAACTCCTTGTTGCAATATTCACCTCCATTGTCTGATCTAAGACACTTCAGCTGTTTTCCTGTCTCATTCTCAACCAAATCTTTCTATTTCTTTAAAGTATCAAGAACATCATATTTTTGTCGAATGAAATAAATCCAAGTTTTTCTAGTTACATCATCAATACAAGTAACATAATAATGAGATCCACCAAGAGACGATACTTGATTTGGTCCCCATACATCTGTATGCACAAGATCTAAAATTTCACTCTTCTTTTCTCTTCCAACTCTGAGAAATATGACTATCTTTTGTTTTCCATAAACACAATGCTCACAGAAATCCAAATCAATTTGTTTAAGATCTGGCAACAAATTCATTTTTTGAATTATATGCATCCACTTCTCACTCATGTGTCCAAGCCTATGATTCCAAAGTGTTGTATCCACTCCTGTAGAATCTAAAGAGATAGAAGAATCAATATTACGAGTACATAAATACAATGTACCTACCTTCTCTCCTTTTTCTATCACCAATGATCCTTTGGTGACCTTCCATTCCTTATCTGTAAATATAGATATATAACCTTCACTTTCTAACTTCCCTTTTGAAATTAGAGTTTTCCTTAAATTTGGAACATGTTTGGCCTCTTTCAACAACCATTGGTTTCCATTCTTTTGCTTTATTTTTGCATTTCCCATTCCAACAATTTTGCATGGTGCATCATCACCCAAATGAAACTGTCCAAAATCACCTTGAACATAATCTAGAAAATGTTTCCTATGGGATGTGGCATGAAATGAAGCCCCCAAATCTACTACCCAAGACTCAGAAATATTATCTACATAAAGAATCAAATCATTTTGTAACACATAACCTAATACATTTGCTTCCTCACTTTTCTCCTACGATTCATCTCTTTGTTTATTTGGAGCTCTACAGTATTTCTTCAGATGTCCTTTCTTCCCAAAATTCAAGAACTCTATCTTTCCCAGTCTGGATTTGAATCTACCCTTCCTAGAATTTTCGTGGTTCCCTGGGCCCTTTCCTCTATCCTTTTGTCTTCCCCTGTTTTCCATGTTTAACGCATTACCTGATGTCTCACCTGTGATTTTCCATTGCATTTCATCGCTAAGGATAACAACAACAACATCATCAAATTTTATAGTGTTTGAACCAGAGATAGAGTTACTTACATCCATGACCAAGCCATTCCAATTAATGAGCACGGGAATAGAAGAGCCCTGACCTCCTCATAAAATTCCACTTCTACAGAACTTAGTTGTTTAGTAACCATATTAAATTCATTTAAGTGATCTGCAACAGACCCACCTTCTGACATCTTCATATTAAATAATCACTTCATTAGAAATACCTTATTGGATGTCGAGGGTTTTTCATATAGTTTAGTCAATGTGTCCATCAACTCCTTCATTTTCTTTTCTTTTCAAATATTGAAAGCCACTGATGCTTCCAAGCTCAGCCGCATCGTTTTTAGTGCCTTTATGTCAAGAACCTATCATTCTTCGTCCTTCAGGGCCATCGACTTCTTTTCTATTCCACCCAATGGTAGGAATAGATCCTTATGATATAAATAATATCCCATCTGCATCTTCCATAACTAGTAATTTTGGCCGTTAAATTTCTTGACCTTAAACTTTACATCTTCCGCCATTGCTCCCTCTCGAAATAAGAACCCTCTCTTCCTATGAGTTACATTTCACTATGATACCAGTTGTTATAAAAAAAGGATCGCGGAGCAATAAAATAAAACAAATGCGAAAATAAATAACAAAAGATACACAATGCAGTAGAGACACAGATATACATGGTTCACCCAGTGCGGGCTACGTCCACCAAATAAATTATCAAGTCCTTCCTTTATATTATCCAGCAAAATGAAGGGATACAACCTACAACAAACCCATTGTAACTTCCACTTCTTTCTCTCGCAGTCTCCTCTCTCAGAATATAATATTCACAATAATACACATCTGCAATACAATTCCCTCATAAGAGAGGGTTTCCTTCTAGGGAAAAAAACCTAAAATAACTTCTACCATTAGATGTTCGACCTTATAGTGAACGGTCTAGATTGACTACGAAATTACAATATTTTACAAGGGAATTTTTCCCAAAATTTCAGTTCAGGGGCACTGCCCCCGAATCCCCCGCCAGGGGAGGGCAACAAAAACTAGCAACAGTTGTGGGGGTTAAATCCCCCCCACACGCCTCCGTTAGGGAATGGGGTCCAAGCACGTCTAAAACAAACCTCTGAATCAGGAAAATAATCAGGCTCCACAACTAACAATGGCATGGAAAATCAAGGTAAGGCATTGCATGGAAAGGCAAGGAAAATCAAGGCATGGCAAGTGAAGGCAAGGAAAGGAAATTCAATGCATGGAATGGCAAAGAAATATAAGGCATGGCATGGCAAGGCAAGGCATGGCAAGGAAAGACAAGGAATACCTTACCATACCATGGCAAGGAAAGTAAAGGAATATCATAGCATACCATACCATACAATACCATACCATACCATACCATACCATACCATGACATGGCAAGGAAAGGAAAGGAATACCATACCATACCATGTATTTCCTTGAAATACCATACCATATTGTGCCATGCGTTTCCTTGAAATATGCATTGCCGCAAAATATGGCATGGCATGGAAAGTGAAGGCAAGGCATGGCATGGAATGGTATGGAAAGGAAAGGCATACCATACCATACCATGGAAAGAAAATGAAAGGCATACCATACCATACTGTACCATGGAAAGGCCAGGCATACCATACCGTACCATACCTTTTATCACATTTCTATCATAAGTTTTAGCCCTTTAGGGCTTGATGTCTTGAATATTCAAGGGTTGTTATGTGTCATCTTTCATTTAAGCAAGCATTTGTTATCTAAACCATATTTTAGGCTTGTATTTTCAGCCCCCTTTCATTTAATGATTACTTGTTTTAAGGGTTGTTATATTTGTCTTGTTGTAACTTAGTTAATATCATTTATTGGCTTGGTGAGGCATGGAAATGGCATGAAAATGTTTATTTTTTTGTTATTCTTGTTTCATTGGAATCCACATTTTGATTTGACTTTTTCCTTGCATAATTTTATGGGATGTGATGGGATGCAATGGCATGGAAATGACATGGCATGTCTTGGAAAGGCATGGGAATGGCATGGCATGGAAAGTCATGGAAATGGCATGGCAAGGCATGGAAATGGGGTGCAATGGCATGGCATGACAAGGCATGGAAATGATCTCTTGAATATTATAGTATTTTTATGTGCCATGGAAATGATGTCTTGAATATTCTAGGGCTTGATGTCTTGAATATTCTAGGGCTTTTATGTGCCATCTTTCATTTCAGTAAGCATTTGTTATCTAAACCCTAGTTTAGGATTTCATTTTCATCCCCCTTTAATTTAATGATTACTTGTTTTAAGGGTTGTTATATATGTCCTGTTGTAACTTAGTTAATACCATTTATTGGCTTGGTGAGGCATGACAATGCCATGGCAATGCTTATTTTTTTGTTATTCTTGTTTCATTGCAATCCACTTTTTTATTTGACTTTTTCCTTGCATACTTTTATGGAAATTTATATTTATTGTTGTATAGGTTAAAATGGGAAACTACATGACAAGACATGGGAAGCTACATGAAAATGGCATGTCAATGTTTATTTTTTTGTTATTCTTGTTTCATTGCAATCCACTTTTTTATTTGACTTTTTCCTTTCATAATTTTATGGAAAGTTATATTTATTGTTGTATAGGTTAAAATGGGAAACTACATGAAATGACATGGGAAACTACATGACAATAGCATGGCATGGCATGGCTTGGAAAGGCTTGGCAATGGAATGACATGGCAATGCATGGAAATGGCATGGCATGGCTTGGAAAGGAATAGCTTTAGCATGGCTATGGCATGAAAATGGCATGGCATGACAAGGCATGGAAATGGCATGGCAGAGAAATGGCATGGCAGAGCATGACAATGGAAAAGCATGGCAATGTGAAGGCATGGAAATGGCATGGAAATGGAATGACAAGGAATTCCAATGGAATGGTGATGGAATCGAATGGACATGGCATGACATGTCAAGGCATGGCAATGACGTGCCATGGAATGGCTTGAAAAGGCATGACAATGGCATGGCATCAACAGGTTTTTGGGATTGGGTTTGGGAGGGTCCTTTGTATCCTTGTGTGTTCTAACCCAAAAATTGGGTAGCAATGTGCAATAAACTTTCATAGATGGTGAAGGGAAAATAATAATGATTTCAAGTCTCCCTGGAGGAATTTTGGTAACATAGCATTACGTTTTATGATGTGTCATGAAATGTAACCTAAAAACCTTTATTTGTAGGTGGAAAATGATACACATTCTAAGATCTAATTTCCATGTGAACTCTCTCATTTTATTGATCAAAATCAATAAGTTTAGTGGACATAATGGAAGACTAAATAAATGTTATTTATAATTGATGGGTTTAACAAAATTTACATATACCCGCTACACAATCTAAATGAACATGAGTGCATTAATGAGTCATTGACTAGTCTTTTGGCATTTATGAAGGGTTACACATAAATCAAATGATTTTATATATGTCATGCATAGAAAGAGGGGAATAATGTGTGTGCCCTAGAAAATGATCAAATTATGGATTGAATCAACTAAGAAACTAACAACTAGGCTTCTCAAAGGAATGTCAAGGGAAGACTAGGGTTTGAAGAGCCTGACTTGTAACAACTTGTAATAAGATATTAGTAGGTGTATGTGCTTCATATTATAAATATATATGAAGTGTTTGGGTTGTCCAAATTTTGTGTAATTGCATAATTGAATTTTATCTTATGTCATCTTTGTAATTGATTAATTCTAGTACTAGTTATGGAGGTTAATTTGACATAACATTGAGCTGAGATTGTTAAGTGATTTAAAATTATGTAGAAGATAAATGAGAAAAAATATTTCTATAATAAACTATTGCAATATGCCATTTTTAGGTCACGATATTTTCAAGTGACCACTATTTAAGGGTGGATTGTCATTGGATTTAAATGGAGATAATTAAGAGGTAGTCCATATAGTTGGTTGTGAGTTAGAATATAGATATACACAACATTTATGCAAATAATTCAGAAGGAATTATCTATAGATGATGTAGAGATACATAGTTGATTAGAAAGCTATGCTACTTGAGAACCATTAATTGCTTATGGATTTAGCACTTATCAATATTTTCCACCATAAGATGTTCGTTAATGCGTAATGAAAGTATTTATAATAAGTTTTGAAAAAATCAAGGGATTAATACACATAAAATTCATACACTTTGAAATACATCTCTTCATCAACATAAAATGCAAAAACAATGAGATTCATAAAAAAACATGCAATGAAATGTGTATATATATGTGTGTGTGTGTGTGTGTGTGTGTGTGTGTGTGTACTCAACATAGTATAAATTGTACATTTTTTTACAAAATGGAAACTCGTGCCCAATATACAAAGAGGCAACAAGTTCCCTAACATAAAAAAAACATCAATATGGTGGCCTAGATACAAAATGGCAGTAGTTGGTCAATCATTGACCATTGCCACCCTCACCACCCTTAGGAGCATCCTGGAAATCTATATTTCTTCTCTTGCTCGAGGAAGCACCTCAAGAGGTTCTAAGCTTGGGCGTGCTTCGACACTCTAGAGACTACACAAACAAAATACATTGTTGTAAGTTTTTTTCCTCAATGAATTAATAAACATACAAAATTATACTTTGTAATTTAACCTAAGAAAACTCACTGCATATGCTACTATCAATCGTGAGGGTGTTACCCTCCTCTACGACCCCAATCTTTCCGTGATGCTACCCTGCATCAGTTACAAGGATCAAGTCAAAAAAATTAAAAAAATATGCGTAAAATCAAATTCATGAAACATAAAAAAAAATATCTTTAACACATTATCTCACCGTGAATATCTCGGGCCTCAATGGAGATTCACTGGCAGATGGAGCACTAGGTTGTACAACCTTCTCTGAGGCAACCTCTACTATCA
>JASDQU010101055.1:28716-58930 GCA_032191745.1 Picea mariana | reverse complement strand
GGAAATGGTGGGGGGGGGGGGTGGGTGGCATACAAGTGGTTCTGATGGGTGGCTTGCATGTGAATCCACTAAGGATGTGTGCAATAAGACATATGCTAAGGGTGGGATGTGATAGACCTACACAAGATGTACAAGTGATTGCAACTCCCTAGGCCTGGAGAAAGGTAACCCAGAAGCAACGCCTAGGTGCCCAGGGAGTGCAATAGTACTATAACTAGAAAATATGGCTGCAACCTGCATACATATTAATAAAATTGAACTATTAGTAAAAAATAGTGAAATTCAATAACATAAACACAAATAAATTGAGAATTATACAATATTTAACTCTACGCATGATACATATGATGCGGGTGACTTATCCATCCCAGATGGACATTCCCCAACATCGCCTAGTCCCAAATCTTGTAGAAACACGACAACAATAAAAAATTGAGGATGTCATAAAATAAAGAAATTACTATGGTGAATTTATCAAATGTGACACATACATCTCTATGGGGTGCACCCAATGAGAAGGTTCCCTCTAATGTTGCATCAGTAGTGGGGCTAGGCACTGATGCATCCATGGGTGATGTGGGTCTATTGCTCGGACGTAACAATTTCAAAATATCATACAACAAAATATCGATATAAATACACATAATACAATATATATAACAACGAAGAACATAGAGAGGGTTAAGATACTAACCTCCTCCATGAAGCTATGTTGTCTGCTGGGCTCTCTAGACCCATAGCATGTCTACCCACAACTCAAGCTTCTTTGAGGTTCACATGGAATATTGTTATGTCCATTTTCCCTCTCTGCATTGTACTCTGTTGCGTATATTGAAGCTTCAACCCCTCTACCAATGTCACTGGAAGGCACCTCCTATCGAGATAGTGCAACAAAGCTATTGTGTTGCACTAGGCTATGAGTCAATGATGAAATGGCTAGTTGTACCTGTTGCAAGCTCTCTATAGTAGGAGGATGTTAGGTATGGGGGTCAGGCTTTCACCTGGGGGGATGAGGACCTAACATGGGATCACTCCTTGCATTATCTCAGTCCTGTGTGGATCCTCGACCCACCCCCTGGAAGTCACCCATGCCAAAGTAGTTGACATGCTTACCCAAAATAAACTCGGCCCATAATTTTTTCAGAAAATATAAGGGTACCTCCCTATTATTGCAGGGAGGTTTATCAAAAACCATATACCACCTATCCATCCAGTTTTGACTAATCTGGGGATGGATGCACTAGTCAATAGAGATGTGTTTCTTGATCAATGGTAGTTATTGTTCATTTCTAGGATCCCTAAAAATAGACAATATTTGTTGTTTTGAAATGATCAAGTATCTGACCTAGTTTCTGTCCAAACCAGTGCTATAGTACTCATACATTATTTCCCTGTATTCAGAAATAGAGGTCAATTTCCCTTGGAAACTTGCAATGAAATTCACAATGATGTCCAAAGAAGTGGCCAAGGAGACTCTACTATGCTCTCTAGTGTCCCTTAATTGTTCCTCAAGGGTTATTAATATAAACAACCCCTCATCAATTTGAGTGTTTACATTGAGTGGTTGTGGTGGGTTAGGGTTTTTCTCTCCTTGGTTTTCTTATGAGTGGTTTATATTGTCTTGAGGTTCCATTTTATTATATATGTTGTATTTTAAAATCCATGGTATGTAAATTAGGTTGGTTTTTTAATTAAAATACAAAATTACATTTTTTTTTTAATTTAGATTCTTGGGAGCAAAAGGCTAAATTGGAAATGACTAAATTGGGTTAAAAATAAAAGAAATTAAAAATACCTAGACATGGTGGAAAGATCCTCACCTTGCTTCTCCTCTCTAGCTCTTCTCTATTTTCTCAATGAGAGTAAAAACACGAGCATGATTTGTGAAAATGAGCACAAATCGCGCTCGTGGCCCTTTAAAAAATGTTTAGTAGAGGAACAAGCATGTGTTCCTAGGAATGCACACGTGTTCTTAAGAACTCATGTGCGTTACTGTCACTAAACCTACGTGGCAAGTTGAGTGGAGGTTCAGACACTTCCAAACCTATAGGTTTAGGAACACGTGAACGTTCCTAAGAATTTTAATCCATTTATGCCTTTATTATTTCATTGATTTGATAGTAATTGTCATTTAATGTAATCATTCTTCATTCTTGTTGTAAAACATATCATATTTTAATTCATTTGTGCTCCATTTTGAAAATATTTTTATCTTAATTTTAAGTGAACTTTGAATTTATTATTATATTCATGAATGGTTGTAATTGTTTGAGTTAACTTTTTTTTTACTTGTAATGAGTTGTTTGCTATTGTAAATAGATTTGTAAAAGTTGAATTTTTGAAAATCCTTAGTGAACTTTGAATTTAATATAATAATATTATTATTAATCACAAATAAATAATATTATTATTGTGATTTGTTACTTAAAAGTTTTGTTCTAGCTCATTCATACTTTGTTATGGATAGAAGTAGTATGCCACAACTTTTATTCATCAATTTATTTTAAAAAGGCATGAAGACTTTAATTTACATTTGTGATATTGTGAATATTTATTAAAACCTAGATCTGCCTATTTCTACTTCAACTTTTAAAAGCATAGATTAGTGTTTGTCACTTATATTTTTCTTTTAGACTATGCATAAATAATACATTATTACAAGTTTCAGATCTTCCATAACTATTTTACCTTTTCACTTATTGCAATTAATTTGTAAGTTAATTTTGTTCTTTATTTTTTAAATTGTTCATAAGAGGCAGGTACTAAGCATCTTTGCTATTAATTCCACTTGTTATACTAAAGACCTAATTGATAATTTGTTTGGTACTGAGCTAGTCAAGCTCTGCAGTTCTCAAGACCCAATAATTTGCAATAGAGTAATGAAGTGGTCAAAATCCAATCAGATGACTTGTATTCATGGGCTAGGTAGTGGTGTCATGGATTATGTGAGACTAAATAAAAGTTTGATGAAAATGCTAGTCTCTTGTTTTTAAAGTTAAGGAAGGTTTGCAGGAATGTGATCATATACAACATGTCTATTACAGAGCTACAAGTCAGATTTGGATAATGAAATTGATGAGGGATTTTGGTTGAGGTACATGTTGAGTACATGGTTGAGACAAGTAGTTGATGAGTTGGCGCACATAGATGAGGTGTATAGTTGATGATGTTGGTACACATTGATGAGTCATAGTTGATGAGTAGCTGACACATGATTGGTACATACTTGGCACATGGTTGGATGCACTTGTTTATGGTACAGGTTGATTACAGGTTGGTGCATGGTTAATGCACTTGTTTATGGTACAGGTTGATTACAAGTTGGTGCATGGTTGATGCACTTGTTTATGGTACAGGTTGATGCATGGTTCAAATTTATTAGTACAGGTTTATAGTGGTATATCTCACAGTGATAGTGTGACAGTGGTTGTTGATTAAGGTTGGTTGTCATTGATGTCAACCCTTGAAGAAAGACCCGTAGCACAAAGGTTTGGGTAATGGACCCAATAGTGTTTGATGTAAATATGACTCATTATTGTTTTTTCATGGTTGATAAGAAGTAAATATGGATGAACTCCAAAGTGGTCCCTTATGGTGAAAGCCCTCCCGGGAAGACGCTTTGTGGAGTAAGAGAATCCATGCTTAATTGTGGAATAATGAGATGAAGGAAAGTGAATTTGTCAGGGAAAATATCCTAGATGGATAGTTCTTATCATGTCATTTCCGGTGGTATGTGGAATGTCACATAATTCCTCACGGTTAGAGAGTTATGGCCATGAGAAGTTGGAGACCCCAGGTTTGGATAATGGACCCAAGTTTGTTTGATGGCTAACGGTATGAGTTATGATATATTTTCAGATAATACTATTCTATATGGATAGTACATGTCATTCCATTTTTAGTGGTATGTATAACGTGACATAACTCCTCACGGTTTGAGAGTTATGGCCTTACGAAGTTGGAGAACCCTCATATGTCATCTAGAAGCCCCAAAAGGTCAAAGTAATCAAAGTGGTTTAAGAGATTTTAAAAGGTAAATAATAAAGTGAAGTGATGAGTGTATTATAATTCAAAGTGAATACAAAATAAATTGTTTCAATAATAATTTTAATGGAGAAATTAGAAGTGGACCCAACCATAAAATAAGGAAAGTGGGGCCAAGTGACCTAGAAGATGTTTTTAAGGAAGCTACTTGGAGAGTATAAATAAGAGGCAAGGCTCTCTCATTTGAATCACACTTGAGAATATTGAATATATATAGGTTTCTGAGGTACACAAATGATATCTAAGCCAGAATTCTAAGGAAAGTGAAGAAAAGAAGGCCGAAATGCAAGGAAGGATAAATTCTTTTGATGGTGCTTTCTAAGGTATGTTATTTTCAGGTCATCTCACCATTTTCACTATAACGTTTTTTCTATAATGATTCAGATCCTGAAATTTCTATGCAAGTGAGACAACATATCCAAGTATCTGTGGTTAAAAATTCAGCTTGTGGGTCGTTGTATTTTGGGAGTTACGCTCTGTGGAAAATAGGGTTTGTGGCCAGTCCTAAAACTAGTCAAAATCAGGTGTTTCGGGTAAAAACGTCATAACTTCTTCATAACATATCCAAATTTAGTGAGACAAAATGTGTTGGTTAGGGTATAGTCTGTAGTATGCGATGTAATATTTTTAGATAATTTCATCAAATATTTTGTGCAGGGCACGCTCTACAAGGTCGCTCTCTAGAATAATCCAGAATTCAGTAAGGTATGTCATTTTTTCTATAACTCCTTTTCTGAGAGGTTCCAAGTAGTACCACTTGGAGGAATTGCATAAACCACACTGAAGAACATTGTATATCAGTTTCATATCTTTATACATTACAGGCTCAAAGTTATGATTACTTCAAGTTAGGGTTGTTGACTAATCCAAAACTAGGCATGTGAGACTAAATAAAAGTTTGATGAAAATGCTAGTCTCTTGTTTTTAAAGTTAAGGAAGGTTTGCAAGAATGTGATCATATACAACAGGTCTATTACAGAGCTACAAATCAGATTTGGATAATGAAATTGATGAGGGCTTTTGGTTGAGGTACATGTTGAGTACATGGTTGAGACAAGTAGTTGATGAGTTGGCGCACATAGATGAGGTGTATAGTTGATGATGTTGGTACACATTGATGAGTCATATTTGATGAGTAGTTGACACATTATTGGTACATACTTGGCACATGGTTGGATGCACTGTTTATGGTACAAGTTGATTAAATGTTGGTGCATGGTTAATGCACTTGTTTATGGTACAGGTTGATTATAGGTTGGTGCATGGTTGATGCACTTGTTTATGGTACATGTTGATGCATGGTTGATGCATGGTTCAAATTTATTGGTACAGGTTTACAACGGTATATCTCACAGTGATAGTGTGACAATGGTTGTTGATTAAGGTTGGTTGTCATTGATGTCAACCCTTGAAGAAAGACCCGTAGCACAAAGGTTTGGGTAATGGACCCAATAGTGTTTGATGTAAATATGACTCATTATTGTTTTGTCATGGTTGATAATAAGTAAATATGGATGAACTCCAAAGTGTTCCCCTTACGGTGAAAGCCCTCACGGGAAGATGCTTTGTGGAGTAAGAGAACCCATGCTTAATTGTGGAATAATGAGATGAAGGAAAGTGAATTTGTCAGGGAAAATATCCTAGATGGATAGTTCTTGTCATGTCATTTCTGGTGGTATGTGGAAAGTCACATAATTCCTCACGGTTAGAGAGTTATGGCCATGAGAAGTTGGAGACCCCAGGTTTGGGTAATGGACCCAAGTTTGTTTGATGGGTAACGGTATGAGTTATGATATATTTTCAGATAATACTATTCTATATGGATAGTACATGTCATGCCATTTTTAGTGGTATGTAGAACGTCACATAAATCCTCACGGATTGAGATTTATGGCCTTACGAAGTTGGAGGACCCTCATATGTCATCTAGAAGCCCCAAAAGGTCAAAATAATCAAAGTGGTTTAAGAGATTTTAAAAGGTAAATAATAAAGTGAAGTGATGAGTGTATTATAATTCAAAGTGAATACAAAATAAATTGTTTCAATAATAATTTTAATGGAGAAATTAGAAGTGGACCCAACCATAAAATAAGGAAAGTGGGGCCAAGTGACCTAGAAGATGTTTTTAAGGAAACTACTTGGAGAGTATAAATAAGAGGCAAGGCTCTCTAATTTGAATCACACTTGAGAATATTGAATATCTATAGGTTTCTGAGGTATAAAAATGATATCTAAGCCAGAATTCTGAGGAAAGTGAAGAAAAGAAGGCCGAAATGCAAGGAAGGATAAATTCTTTTGATGGTGCTTTCTAAGGTATGTTATTTTCAGGTCATCTCACCATTTTCGCTATAACTTTTTTTTATATAATTCTTCAGATCCTGAAATTGCTATGCAAGTGAGAAAACATATCCAAGTATATGTGGTTAAAAATTCATCTTGTGGGTCGTTGTATTTTGGGAGTTACACTCTGTGGAAAATAGGGTTTGTGGCCAGTCCTGAAACTAGTCAAAATCAGGTGTTTCAGGTAAAAACGTCATAACTTCTTCATAACAGATCCAAATTCAGTGAGACAAAATTTGTTGGTTAGGGTACAGTCTGTAGTATGTGTTTTAACATTTTGAGATCATTTCATCCAATATTTTGTGTGGGGCACGCTCTACAAGGTCGCTCTCTAGAATAAGCCAGAATTCAGCAAGGTATGCCATTTTTTCTATAACTCCTTTTCTGAGAGGTTCCAAGTAGTTACACTTGGAGGAATTGTATAAAAAACACTGAAGAAAATTGTATATCAGTTTCAGATCTTTATACATTACAGGTTCAAAGTTATGATTACTTCAAGTTACGGTTGTTGACTAATCCAAAACTAGGCATGTGAGACTAAAGAAAAGTTTGATGAAAATGCTAATCTCTTGTTTTTAAAGTTAAGGAAAGTTTGTAGGAATTTTATCATATACAAAAGGTGTATTACATAACTACAAATCAGATTTGGATAATGAAATTGATGAGGACTTTTGGTTGAGGTACATGTTGAGTACATGGTTGAGACAAGTAGTTGATGAGTTGGCGCACATACATGAGGTGTATAGTTGATGATGTTGGTACACATTGATGAGTCATAGTTGATGAGTAGTTGACACATGATTGGTACATACTTGGCACATGGTTGGATGCACTTGTTTATGGTACAGGTTGATTACAGGTTGGTGCATGGTTAATGCACTTGTTTATGGTACAGGTTGATTACAGGTTGGTGCATGGTTGATGCACTTGTTTATGGTACAGGTTGATACATGGTTGATGCATGGTTTAGATTTATTGGTACAGGTTTACAGTGGTATATCTCATAGTGATAGTGTGACAGTGATTCCATCATTCTACTTCTACTTCAGGGTGGCAGGATGGGGCAAGGACAGGTGGTTGTAGCCACCTTCCGGTTGTAGCCGGATAACATTGGGGGTTGTAGCCTCCTTCTGGTTGTAGCCAGAGATTTGGGGAGTTGGAGCTTCCCTCAGGTTGTAGCCTGAGAAACTAGGAGGTTGGAGCTTCCTTCCAGTTGCAGCTGGAAAACAAAGGAAGTTGGTGCTTCCAATGAATGTAATTCTTCAAGACATATAAGAAAAAGCATTCTGTGGTTTTCTCCCGATTTGGGTTTCCACGTAAAACACTAGTGTACTGTGCATGTGTGTGATTGTTTATTTATTACTGCTCATTATTGGATAATAATTCTACATTGATATAACATTTGAAGAAAAAGGATTATAATTACGTTATTACTGATTCACCCCCCCTCTTAGTAATCCAACAGTTTCCAACCAAATAGTAATTTTTGACCTTTTAACTGACCATGAACCCAATTCTGATCATAGACCTTTAACCCTAACTCTAAACGTTGTCATGCAAAGAAGCCCCATTGAAGAAAATTCTAATAATCAAAGGCACATGTTTTTTGACAAAAATATAGTTGAACTTTTCTTAAAGGATTTAAATAGTGAATTACATCTCTTAACTTATAAGGACAACATTGAAGACCTATATCATAATTTGACAACTATCCTTTCCACTTCTATTAACAAGTTCACTTTAAAGGTGTCTTGTAAAAAGAATAATAGAACAACCAACCCTTGGTATGATCAAGAATGTAAAATGGCTAGGAAAGCCATTGGGGATGCTTCTAATGAGTCCTTAAAACTCGATAAGATCAATAAGTAAAAATCCCTAATTAAAAGGGAAAAAAATGTACTATATAAATAAAAGGCAAGAGTGGATTTTACATCTTTCTAATATTGATCCTAAGAAGTTCTGGAGGAAAATTCTAATTCACAATACTAAACAAAATAATAGTATTCCCTTAAGGGACTGTGTTGGCGCAGGCCATTTTGGGGAAAACCATAGTAATTAATGAAGGCAGTTAGGAAATGGACCAGAGAAGGAGAACATGCCAGAAAATAGGGAAAAGTGGTGGCATGAAACCATGCAATTCAAAGAAAGGAAGAAAGATGCAGATCAAACGAGGAAAACGGTTGGATTTTGGACTAGTCGTGATTAGGGAGTTAGAAAGTGGACAAACCTAATCCACCTAGGGTTAGTTTGTTAGGGTTTTGTTCATTTTTGTAACAGGTAATCAACCCCTTTTGTAATATAAATACGTGTTGTGAGATAATGAAGAGATAGTTAATGACACTGGCATGTATGAGAAGGGATAAAGAAATGATTAGATAGAGACAGGAAGACAGAGATATGCATTGTGGATGTAGCCCAGGGGGAGAACCATGATAAGTTTGTGTCTCTATGTGGAATGTTTGTCTTATTTCTTGTGATTGTTTAGCTATGTTGAATGAATTAATCTGCTAATAGTAAAATGCAACACATGGTAGAATGACAAGATAATTTTTGTAGAATAAACCCTAATGAATATATCTAATTGATGATTGGTAGATTTGAGATATAATGATGTGTTGATGCAATACAATAATAGATCTAATATTTTTTGAGGTAGAAATAATGTCCCTCATCCCCACATAAGATTCCCTTTCAAGATTGCAGACATCTGGGTCTTATAGTCACCCATAAGCCATCTCGGGTGAGACTACATTGTGCACTTTGTGCGTAGTGTTTCCTTCTGGTATCCAGAAGGGTCGATGGTTTGCAGGATTTTGTTGGAAACCTAAAGTAGAACCCAGATTATCCTAGAACATCCAACAAACGGTTTTGTTGCTGGGATGGAACCCAGAAGAATATATTGGAAGGGACTTGTTGAGAAGAACAATGAAGAGAATGAAGTATTAGAAGGGAATGTTCAGACCATGGAACCCAACTAAAAAGGAGATCAAACGATGGATAACAACAAAAGAGATTGAATTTGCACATAAAGACAATAGAAACCCTAAGTATACACCACGCCAATATTTGGAGAGGTATGTATTCACTGATCTTCATGAGACATTTTTTTGTGAATTTCCATATTTTCTATAGGAGTGGATACTGAGATTGAAGGAAACTCACCCAATTAATTGGATAGGACCAGTAGAACGGACTACTAAAAATATTGCATAGCTACAAAAAGTCAACAACAAATTCATGCACGTAGTCGATTTCTGGCTAGACAACATTATTTTAGGATTCATTATCGATTTTGCAGTGGATACTGCAAAATCATACACTACTGTAGAGCAGGAATTCTTTAAGGGTCCAACAGGAAGGCATATTAGATCACTCTACACATTAATCAATATTTTGATGCATGATAAAGGTGTGATGACAATAGAGTCTGGCAGCTAAATAACTCTGTGTGCATGGGGAGATTGGGGAAAACACTAAGGATGATATGGGACATGGAAAGGGATTTGGATAGAGGTATAAAGAAGGAAGTGATAGACCCCATTATGATGGATGAAGAACAAATCAAGGAAATAATGGACAAAGAGAGAATGACGCACAGTGGAAGACCCTACCAATATAAGATGAATAGGAAAAAGAGAGCAGTAGCCAAGAGGGAAGGATTGGAAAGTGATGAAGAAGAGGTAGAGGATCTTCATGCTACATAGCAGATTGAGGAAATCCTATGCGCCACATATGACAAAAAAATCAGAGTTTAGGGGCCTGGTGAAGAAGAAGGAACTCCATTCCAGATCCGAATTAGTGTGGAACCCATGACCCCATGTGCAAATAAAACATTAGGAAAGAAATAATATTTTAGAAAACTAGAAATTAGTGGAAGAAGGATTCCAATAAGTCAAGGGACCTGTGGAAATTCAAGTGGAAGTATGAGTTCAACTAGCAATAGTTAGTTATCTACACTGTGCAGAGGCAGTACCACAAAATTTACAATGGCAAGAGTAGATCCAACCATTCAGTTACCAGAATTTCATGGAGAAGGGTCAGAGGACCCAGAGAAACATCTATTTATTTGTGAGAATATTTTGGAATCTAAATAGATCACAGATGAAGATGCAAAAGTGGCTTAACTCGCAATTACATTCAGAAACTGTGCATTGGATTGGTTTATGAGCCTAGCAGTAAAAATTCCACAAGGAGCACATACAACCATCGTTGATGTAAATAAGGCACTAATCAATGAGTTACAATGACCAGTTTCAAAATATCAATATATGAATGAGATGATAGAAATAAAAAAGAAGCCAGGAGAGTCAGTTTGAGAAATCGATCAAAAGTTCAAGCAAATGAAAGGTAAGTTGAAATATCCTATACCAAACATGCAACATAGGAAACTATTAAAAACTCATTATTTCCACATTTTAAATACCCATTGAGGCAATATAAGTTCTAGACTCAGGCCAAGGATCTGCAAGCAATCTTACAGTTGGAAGAGAATCAATATAAACATATAGATCCATCTATAGAAGAGCTGAGAGAGGATATCAATAGCCTGACATTTAAGTTGAATTAGAAAAAAGGAAATTAAAAGAGGGAAGCTATCTTGTGTACCTTATACAGAACAGAAGGACATCACAAAATGAGTTTCCAACATTTACGTAGTATTTGGGAGTAGGACTGTCGAATCCCTTACCCATAGGAGGATTATGGTGTGAACTCTATAAAACATCTAGACATGATCCCCATCATTGTCCAATGATGAAAAAATACCAAACAATGCCTAAAAGTACATTCTACAATTTTTGCAAGTTTGTAGAACATGAGGATAAGGATTTTTGAGCCATGGAACTTATGAAGGAAAGGACCTCAGATGCTTATAGTATGCAAGATGAATTAATGATAGGTCCACCTGCGTAGCAATAAAATAATCCGCAGCAGTTTGCAGCACCACCACAATATAATCAAGTACCACAGTATAATACACTGTGTGGAGACAATCAAGGAAACATAGGAGGATTAAGAGGAGGAGGATATGGAAGAGGAGCATTTGAAACAGGCAGAGGACTAATAAATTGCCACAATTTCCAACAACCTAGACAATATGCAAGAGATTGTCCACATCCATCAACAACATGCATGTACTATCGTGCAAAAAATCATACTACAGAACATTGTCCTATACTTATGAAAAAAATACATGACAAAAGGAATCAGAATAACCAGAATGTTCAATGGATTGCCATCGAAACTAGAGAAGATGAAGGGAAAAAAATTAATATAGTTGCTAGAGGTGGAACCAAAATAGGATAATATGCAGAAAATCAGAATCGGAACCAACACCAGTGCGTTAGAAAAAACACAACACCTCAACAACATTTAGATGCGCACAAGGAAAAAGAAACATTCACGCAGGCCAGACAAGAAATTTTGTAGGAGAATATTGCTTCTACTTCAAATGCACAACCAAGATATGATGGGTCAATATATGATATGCCTCATCCATATGATCATACTAGCGGAGGTCGGCCTTCAAAAAAGGTAAGTAAGATAAGAAACTTTTTTTTGTATTTCTCGAAGTTATTGAATGACCAAACATCTATACAAGTATTACAAGGTTTGCTAGAAAAATGCAACCCTGAAGAAGAGATAAAACTATAACAAAAGACAGTAAATCATGTCCATAGGAAGACAAGAACAAATAGAGAGTTCAGACTAAATGCAAATATTGGAGACTTTAACATGGGTGACATCATATTAGATTTAGGATCTGAGGTAAATGTTCTTCCTAAGAAAACATGGGAATGCATGGGGGAACCTACACTAGGATATTCACCTATTCAGCTGAAACTGGAAAACCAACATAGAGTAATACCAATTGGTCAATTGAAAGGCATACTGGTGGATTTAGATGGTGTGCACACTATGGCATATTTTGAGGTAATTGATATAGTGGATAATACTACACCTTATCCAACACTGTTGGGACTCAATTGGGTATTTGACAATCAAGCTATCATCAACTTGAAGACCCAGAAAATGATCTTTGAATAAGGAGAATATAGAGCCATAGCACCATTTGATCCTTCAGAAGGTGGAAGATATGTTAAACTAGTGACAGATAACTTTATCATGGAATAAATAAACCAGTTCTATAGAACTATTACGTGCGATGAAGATTACATTAATCCAACATCAGATGGAATGCTTAGCTGGAGAAGCATCATTTCTTGTGCTTCATATTCTGGGACAGAATTTGAGAATTGGAAACAATGCTTACATGAGATATATACCAGAAGATGTGCAATAATGGCGCGTGCACTAAGATGGGTTGGCACAGAGGTAAGAGAACCTCCAAGTTTTTATGGTCAAAATGATTTGGAAGAATTCTTTAAAAATTTTGGGTTAGAATTCATGGAAAGTCAAATGCTATTAGTTTTAGATATTTCCTTGAAAGAAACACCTGCACGTTGGTGGGGTACTCACAAAGAAAATATCCATGATTGATATCAATGAAAAATATTATTGCGCATCAGATTTGGCATAGAATAGGAGAAAACAATATGGAGAAATATAATTGAAGAGGACAACCTAGAGAACATATAGATATATGCATAACCCAATGGAGACTAGTACCACCAGAGGAATGGTCACATCACTTCATCCATATATTAGAAGGCATACCAATAAATTGGTATACAAAACTAGAACTACACAGAGGAACTGGAAATTGGACAGATTTGCAGCAGAACTTTGTAATCACGTTTGCATTTTAACATGAGAATCCAGTGATGGATACAACATTGAAGTTGATAAAAGAAAATATTTTTGAAGAACCCGAAGTTGGAATTATAACATCTTATCAGAATCGGAATCTACAAACAGTCATAAAATTGTTACATTGTTACCACGTTGCAGAAGATGACCCAGCAGAAGAAAACCAACACAATATTCAGATAACAAAAGTTGAAGGTGAAAGAGAAGTAGAAGGCCCACAGTTACAGTCTAAAGAATTTGATGCACCACTGAAGATAAATAAGGTCAATATTGGAACAGAAGAGAATCCAAATATTGCAAGTATTGGTGACTATTGGGACAACCAGACAGTGGAAAGAATAACATAATTATTATGCAAGTATAGTGATCTATTTCCAACAAAATTTTTAGAAATGAAATGGGTAGCAAGAGAACGTGGAGAAATGAAAAACCCTCAACGAACAGATGCCAGACCAATAAGATAGAGACCCTATAGGTTGAATACAGTATATAAACATAAATTTAAGGTATAGATTGATAAAATGTTAGAGGCTAGTACAATAGAACTTGTTGAAGAATCTGAGTGGATTGGTCCTATGGTATTCCAGGAGAAGAAGCATGGGGGTATACTGATCTTTGTAGACTTGAGGAAGTTGAATTACACATGTCTACATTATCCCTTCCCTACTCCATTTACAGATGAGGTATTAGAAAATGTAGGAGGACAGGAAGCATACTCATTTACTGATGGATTTTCGGGTATAACCAAATCAGGGGTGATTTTAAGGATGGAAATTTATTTTAAAATGTAGAAACCTTGGTGAATTTTACTAATCCTTCAAATGCCAACTATAAATGTTTGGCGATAGTTTTGTAAAAACATTCAAATTTATAAGGATTTTATATAGTTTGTATAAAAGTTTTGTGATTTTTAAGGTAAAATAATTTTATCCTATAGAATTTGGGCGAATCATTTTTAGAATAGAGAATCTTTTTTTTGGAAAAACCCTGGAAAATTAGACCTTGAGCGAAATTTAGCCCCTAAAAGCATCCCTGAGACCAAATAAAAATAGCACCAGAGGATCTTCATAAGACTACATTTACCATAGAATGGGGTTCATATAAATACATAGTGACGCTCTTTGGATTGAAAAATTCCCCTGCTATTTTTTCAAGAGAAGTGGTAGTTGCATTTAAATATTTTATACATAAGTTTTTGAAGGTTTATCTGGATGATTGGAAAATATTTATCCTATAGAAAGATCATGTTTAATTTTTAAGACTAATGTTTGTAATATTCCATATATAAAAAGTATGCAGAACATAAATAAAATGCTAGAAATGGCAGATAAACAACAATATAACGAAAACAACACCATGATAACACTGAAATGATATCAGAATAACACCAGAAAAAACACTTTTATTATGAGAGAAATTTTCACTTGCCTCTTCGAGGGGGGAACCTCCAGTCAAGGAGAGCTCTATTACAATAATATCCAAGATAGGGTTCTCATACCCTCGACTCCTATTTATACTAAAAATGTCTATCAAAAGAACCATCTAGATGAAGATCCTTCTAGAAGCAGAAGCTTCTATTAGGTCTTCTTACATTCGACTTATTCTATGTTATTGCAAGGCCTTATTAATATTGACCTTTATTACATCCGAATATATTGTTCTACCTATGTGAGGGGTTAGGTTCCTAACATGTCCTCCCCCTTAAAAAATCCCTTGTCCTCAAGTCTTGAGATGTGGGAATTGCTACAGAATGGTAGCTAGTTCCCAAGTGGCATCTCTGGGAGTTGTATCTTTCCACTAGACTAACACTTCCTTGATGGTTCGCTAACGCAGGCGATGCTCACGCTGGTCCAAAAATGCTTGTGGATGTAGCCAAATGGATCCTTCTTCGTCCAACTCGGGAAGGTTGGTTTGAGTTTGGCACTTAGTTCCAATCACCTTCTTTAAGCATGAAACATGAAAAATAGGATGTAGCTTAGAATGACTGTGCAAAGCTAATTGATATTCCACCTATCCCGCATGCTTGAGAACGTTATAAGGACCATAAAATTTGGGTGCCAGCTTCTGAAAATGGTCGGCCTTGAGGTAATTTTGCTTGTAAGGTTGCAGTCAAAGAAACACTTGATCCCCTTCTACAAATTGACATTCACAGCTACCTTGATCTTCTTGTTGCTTCATGCGATTCTGGGCCATGACCAAATTTTCTTTAAGGGTACAGAGAATAGCCTCTCTAACTGTAAGCGTTTGGTCAATCGCCTGGACCTTCGAGACACCTGGTAAATATGAGAGAATTGAAGGTGGCTTTTGTCCATATACCACTTCAAAAGGAGTCATGTGGGTAGTTGTATGATATGAAGTGTTGTACCCCCATTTCGCTAGGGGTAAACATTGAGCCCACTGATTTTGCTTTTCCAATGCAAAACAACTCAAATATGTTTCCAAACACTTGTTGACAACCTCAGTTTGACCATCAGTCTGGGATGATAAGTTGTGCTGAGATGCAATTGGGTTCCTTGTACCTTGAACAGTTCTTTCCAAAAATTGCTGGTGAAAGTTGGGTCACAATCAGAAACAATAAAATGCAGCATGCCATGAAGCTTGAAGACCTGATCCATGAAAAGTTGAGCCACATTGGATGTTGTAAATGGGTGTTGAAGAGCACAGAAATGAGCATACTTAGAAAGGAGATCAACTACCACCATGACGACTGATTTATTTCCTGATTTAGGTAAGCCTGTAATAAAATTCATAGAGATATCCCTCCAACTAGCAGGTGGAATCGAAAGCAATTGTAGTGAGCCAGGAGATTTGACTGTTTCTCCCTTGTTGAGTTGACACACATCACATTTAGCTACAAAATTACGAATGTCTTGTTTCATACCATCCCAGAAAAAAGAACGTTTGACCTTGTCATAGGTTTTGGTAAACCCAGAGTGCCCAACTGTGGGTGTAGCATGAAGTTCAGAAAGTATCATGGATTTAAGTTTTGACATTTTACTTAAATACAAACGACCTTTGTATCAAAGATCATCATGGAGCCAAGAGTACCCTGGGGAAACTGGAGAATTGGACTACAATTTTTGTATCAGATGCAAACTTTTGGGATCGTGTAGCCATTCCTGGAAAATGACTTCGAGCCAATCTGGTACAATGAAGGAGAGAGAAAAAAGGGATCCTTCATCTTCATATTTTCGAGAAAGTGCATCCGCAACCACATTGCCTTTGCCTTTCTTGTAAATGATCTCATAATCATATCCAAAGAGATTAGTCACCCATTTTTGTTGCTCTAGGGAGGAAATGCGTTGTACCAGAAAATACTTGAGGTTTGATGATCTGTCTTAATTTGGAAGCGTTTCCCCAATAGATAAGGGTGCCACAGATCAACAACATGCAAAATAGGAAACATTTTTGTTTCATAGATTGATTTTCCCAAATTTCATTCAAATAGTTGTTTGCTGGTAAAGGCCAAAGGTCAACCCTCTTACATAAGGACATTGCCAATTCCTTTCCCCAAAGCATCACATTCTAGGACAAAGGTATTTGTCAAATCAGGAAGGGCCAGGACTGGAGTGGTGCACATGGCCATCTTCAAGGTTTGAAAATCTTGAGCAGCTATTGGGGTCCAAGTGAAAGAATTCATTTTAAGGAGTGCAGTGAGAGGTGCCGCAATCTTTCCATAATTCTTAACAAACTTGCGATAATAGCCTGTTAAGCCCAGAAATCCATGCAAGATTTTAAGAGTCTTTGGGTGAGGTCAGTCTTGCATAGCTTCAATCTTTTTAGGATCCACCCTAACACCGTCCTTGCCAACAAGATGACCCAAGTACTTGAATTCCGAGGTTCCAAAAGAACATTTAGATTGTTTCATGAAAAGTTGGTGCCGATAGAGTAGATGGATAACTTGATCCACATGAGCAAGATGGTATGTCCAATTTTTTCTATAGATGAGGATATCATCAAAGAAAACTAAGACAAAATGAGGGAGAAAAGGATGGAAGACATGATTCATGAGGCTTTGGAAGGTGGAGGGGGCATTACACAAGCCAAAGGGCATGAAAAAAAACTCATAGTGGCCCTCATGAGTTCTAAAGGTAGTCTTAGGAATGTCTTCCTCTTTCCTACGGATCTAGTGGTAGCCAGAACAAAGATCAAGTTTAGTAAAGATCTGGGCGCCACTCAATTCATCCAAGAGGTCATCAATGACATGAATGGGAAATTTGTCTTTAATGGTGAGTTTGTTGAGGGCACGGAAGTCAGGACACATGCGCCAATAACCTTCTTTCTTCAGGACCATGAACACAGGAGAAGAGTAGGGGCTCGTACTATGGTAGATAACGCCTGCATTAAGCAGTTCTGGAACCATTTTATCAATTTCATTTTTTGGGGAAAAGGGGTGACGATAGGGACATATATTGGGAGGAAGGATTCCTGGTACAAGGGGAATGGAATGATCATGAACACCACGATAAGGAGGGAGTCGTTGGGGAGTGTAAAAGACCACTTGATGTTTAGAGAGGATGGATTGGAGGTCTTGTGGCCCAGAGAGTGTCTCAGTTTCTTGTATGGAATGGAATTCGGCAATAATGCCAGAATGAACTTTTTTGAGCAGCTTTTCCATGCGATGGGAACTAATGATCTCAGGTGAACTGATGGTGATGCCTTGGAACTTATATTATTGGCCCTCCTGGTTGAATTGCATGGTTAATTCCTTAAAATCCATCAGAATGGGACCCAAAGTCCTTAGCCAGTCTGCACCCAACACAATGTCACAGCCGCCCATGTTGATAGAAGACATATGAGATTTCAGGTGGTAGTCACCAATTTGGAGATGCACATTTTCACAACGCCCTCCACATTTCATGGAGCTGCCATTGGAAATCATGATTTGGAAATTATTGACTGCATGGATATAACAATGAGTTTCTTGGGAAATGCAGCGATGAATAAAATTATGGATGCTTCCACTATCAACAATAATGATGACCTTCCTATACTTTATGTAACCAATTAGCTTGAGGGTTTGGGGAGCAGGGAAGCCAGTGAGAGCATTTAGGGAAATGACCGGTTCTACTTCGAGAGGGCCTGAGGGAGAGGCTATGTCAGTGGGCTCATGTGACTCAGACACAAGGGGAATTTCAACATCCTCTTCCGAAATATCCTCCGAGATGGACATAAAAATATTTTGTTCCTTACACTTGTGGCCTGAAAAATATTTGTCATCACAATTATAACAAAGGCCTTTGAGTTGGCGTTCAACCATTTCATCCCTGGTCAATTTTTGGATCTTTAGTAGAGTAGAAGGAGTAGTGGGATTTACTGGTTTAGTGCGAGGAATAAAGGAGGGTTTCCGGTTTTGAAAAGAGACAACCTATTTTGCTTCATTGGATCTTTTAGTAGCCTCCACCCAACTCTGAGGCTGATCCATGAGGACATGGGCACAAATCTCATCCTTGAGGCCATTGATAAAGCATTCTCGAAAAAAAACATCAGACATGCCCTCTGTACGAAAAGCCAGTCTCTCAAAAGCAGCTATAAAGTATTCCACTTTTCCAGATTGTTTCAACTTTTTCAAATGGCCTAAATGGTTCGTGCCAGTGTCAAAGCATTCATAAAGCTTTGCCACAAAGTGTGTCCAAGAAACATACCCTTGACGGGCAGTTTTTTTCCATTGCCACCATTGCCAATGTTCTTGATCTATATGGAGAACACCATACCGGAGTTTGGCCAAATCATTTGTAATGTCATACAAAGAGAAATAATGTTCCATTTGAGTTACCCAACCAGTGGAATCAGAGCCATCAAATTTGGTCACATCCACCCGCAGAAGGCGTAGGTCACGCTGAAAGTGATGGGGCTGAAAATTATGGGAATGAGAGGAAGTTTCAGCTTTGGTATGCAAAGGTGGGTCAGATAAAGGGGGATCTGCACGAATATGCAGCTTGGTGCAAATCATCAAAACAATAGATTCAAGCTGGGTAGTCATGTCTTGTTTGAGATCTACTTAGAGTTCAGTGATTGATGCGGCGATGGAGGAATGCATGTTTTGATTGATGGTGGAAATATTGGCACTGAGATGTCTCACTTCTTGTTGGGTATCTTTGAAATTAGATTGCAAGGTAGTGAAGCGAGCTTCCAAGTCTTGGCTATGGGTATGGGCCATGATGACGAGGGAACCGAAAAGGGGTGGGTGGGGTCAAAAAAATTGTTGAAAAATGATAGGTATGAATGTGATAAGGGTGAAGAGATAAATCCAATGGAATAGGTCTCAAATAATGGTGCAAAAATTTCCAGACTTTTTTTTTTTTACACTTGTGGAGTTATACTCTAGTCTGAAGAATACTACAGTGATGAAATTCCCAAATGCTTAACCATGAAGAAATGTGTAGTGATTTGGCAACTCGAACACAGTTGTGCGGCAATAGATCTTGTCTATTTATGTTTTGTTTATGTCCCCAAGGGTTAGGTCTTCAAGGGTTTTACAGACAAGGGGTTTCCCTGTGCTATAGCTCTCTGATATACGTGCGAGGTCCAACAGTAGTACTCAGCCCATTATCTTAGGGAAACAACTAAGGTGGATCAACCGTGCCCTTAGCTATACTACTCGACTACCCATGTACTAGAGAGTATCTTCCCGAGTGTTGTTCTCGGTGAAACTATAGTAGTTAGGTAGCCGATCAGTTTATCTAAAGAGGGCTTCAGGAAATCTAGGCTGATCCATATACAAGTGTTCTCTGATGCACTACCACTCGAAGGGGTACCAACATGGGTTACAAGGGTGGCCAAAAAATGTGTGCTTAAGTACCACTTGTATTTCCTACGTGTATGAATCCCTCAACTGAGGGTTTATGTGCATAACGACAGATCTCTTTAGATTAAAGACACTGGAATATGTCTCTACCCTAAAAAGAATTAACCCACAATTTTCTGTCGAGGAAAGTGCTCTGATACCACTTGTAATATTCCAGATATTAAAAGTAAGTAGAACAAAAATAAAATTCTAGAAATGGCATATAAACAAACAATATAACCAGAAAAACACCACGATAACACTGAAATGATATCAGCATAACACCAGAAAGAGTACTTTGATTTTGAGAGCAATGTTCACTTGCCTCTTCGAGGGGGAAACCTCCATTCGAGAAGAGCTCTATTAAAATAATATCCAAGCTAGGGTTCTCATACCCTTGACTCCTATTTATACTAAATATTTCTATCAAAAGAACCATCTAGAGGAAGATCCTTCTAGAAGCGGAAGCTTCTATTAGGTCTTCTTACATTTGACTTATTCTACCTTATTGCAAGGCCTTATTAATATTGACCTTTATTACATCCGAATATATTGTTCTACCTATGTGAGGGGTTAGGTTCCTAAAAATGTTACATAGGTGTAGACAATGTCAAATCTCTTTGAACATTAAGAAATGCATATTCAACGCACCATTTGGAATTCTACTAGGGCATGTGGTTTCCAAACATGGTTTGTTGGTTGACCCTACAAATATTGTTGTCATTGTTAATTTACCACCACCTAAGTCAGTGTGCCAATTAACAACTACACTAGGTCATGTAGGCTACTATAGAAAGTTCATAAAGAGTTGCACACATATTACTGTGCCCATGGAGAAATTGTTAAGGAAGGATATCAAGTTTCAATGGAATGATGAGTGCCAACAAAGTTTGGACATCTTAAAAGAGAGAATGGTGACAACACCAATTCTGGTGTTTCCAAATTGGTCAAAAGAGTTCCATGTTCATGTGGATGCCTCTTCAATAGCACTTGGAGGAGTATTAACACAACTAGGAAAAGGCGACATAGATCACCCAATAGCATTTGCAAGTAGGAAACTCTAAGAGTTAGAACAAAATTATAATACAATAGAGAGAGAAGTTTGGCTATGGTATATGCATTACAAAATTTCAGACATTATTTATTAGAACAACATTTTAAAATGTTCACAGATCACTCTACTCTCAGATACCTTGTCAACAAGAAAGTGTTGGGGGGGAGAATAGGTAGATGGTTGTTGTTATTTCAAGAGTTTTATTTTGAAGTAGTAGTGAAACCTAGAAGACTGAATGCATGGCCAGATCATCTGTCCAGGATAGCCAATGGAGAGGAACCAAGTAGCTTGGAGGATAATTTTCCTGATGCACAACTCTTTTCAATGCGGATTTCTAATGAAAACTTTGTTGATATCATTGAATTTTTTAGTACATGATTTTCCCCAAAGGAATACAACACTATACAGAAGAAGAATTTGGTGGTTAGAGGTGCAGATTACCAACATATTGTAGGTATAAACTAGGAGGTGATAATATTATAAGGAGATGTGTCATGGAACATGAACATCTTATTATCTTGGCAGAAGCACATGAAGGAATAGTTGGAGGAAACTATGCAGGAAAAGCCACTGTGCAAAAGATACTACGTGCAAGACTATGGTGGCCAATAGTTTCTAAAGATGCAAAGGAATATTGTCAAACTTGTGATGTCTTTCAAAGGGTAGGAAATCCATCTAGGAGGGATGAGATTCCTCTAAAACCTCAAGTAACCCTTAAAGTGTTTGAAAAATGGGAAGTAGACTTTGTAGGACCAATCAACCCACCAGCTAGAAGATCAGGAACAAGTTACATCATTACAATGACATAATATCTAACCAGATGGGTTGAAGCAACAACAATAAAATATTGCAACGCACTTTCTGTTTGAACAAGTAATTACAAGATTTGGATGCCCTAGAATTCTGATGAGTAACCAGGGAACTCATTTTCTCAATAATACCATTCAGGAAATGACTGAAGAATTTGAAATACACCATCAGAAGAGAACTCCATACCATCCTCGGGCTAATGGAATAGTGGAAGCATTTAATAAAATATTGGAGAATGCCCTAACTAAAATTTGCAATGTAAATAGGGATGATCTGGATCTAAAGATGATGATTAAGGTCCACTAAAACTGAATCGGGCTATCCAACCTTAAGAGGGCAAGTTGTAATATCCCCAAGGACGAGCTCTGTTGTAATCATGTTTATGAATTGTAAATCATTTTTTGTAGGCTAGTGAGCCGAGTACTGATAAGATGGTAGGCTTATGTGTTTATTGGACCAGCGAGCCTAAGTATTAAGGCCATAAGCCTATTTTTGTATATGTATTATGCAGAACATGAATAAAATTATAAATACTGTTGTGTGCAGACTGACCACGAAGAAAGAGTGATGGGGGACTAAGCTTCCATGGAGTGGGTAAGGGAATGGGGGTTGAAAAGTGGAAAGAAAGGCTAAGTGTTGGGCCTAGGGGCTAAGCTAGGGGGCTTACCTCTAAAAAGGGATAATAATTTATTATTATTATTTCCAAAAAAAAATTAAGGTGGACAATTTTGAGTGTTGTCCTAAGTTCTTGGAGAGGAACGCATGTTGATGGAGTGCATGCAACTTCATGAACGACATGTTTTGGCCCAGGCACATGCAGTTGAAATCTGCAAAAGTAAGTCGTGGGGGGGAGGGGTGTTCGCTCCTCATTCTGCCATCCATTGCATCTGAGCTCTGCATATCACACACAACTCTGAGAACCGAAATCGTGAGACCTCTGTGATTGCCCGGTGTATTCCCGTAAATTATGTCTGGTCTCTACGTTTGGCCTCCATCTCCTACCTCTACATAATTTCCTATCACGCATCCTGGAACCAGAAAACCGTGAGACAATTTGTGTCTTCTGTAGAACCCGGCACCTGGATAATCGCCTGAGCGGACTGTGTTTTAGCATTTGGTCATTGCCATTTACGGGACTATGCCCATTTTCTGTTGTGGTCGTCATCCTGGTGTCAACTGAGTGTTGATGTTGTTGCGGTTTACCTCACCCGGTTGGAATTGAGACGAAGAGTGTGTTGAAGAAGCTGGTTGCCAGGCTCATGGTAGAATAAGCAGGTTGTTAGGCCTGTGAGCAACTCCCTCCAGGTGAGAGAGAATCTGCTAGGAAGTGGTTTTCTCCCATAGAGAGTCCAGCACCAGCTTTGGAGCTCTGAGAATTCTTGATCTGGCCTGTTGCCAAGACCTAGAGAGGAGTTGAAGCACGTATGGACTATTCTTGTGAAGGTGTATACTCCCAGGCGGAACAGGCATGTGGAGAATGAGAGTCCATGAGTAGTGGGCGTAAGAAGGCTCCTCGAGAGAATCCTTCCGATTGCTCTGTGCAGTTTCCCTGTAACCTCAGCCTATTCTAGGATTACCTTACCTTGGGTGGAGCTTAGTCTATCTCGGGGGTGACCCACTGTTGAGCATGATGAGAAGTGAGGTCTAAGGCTGGGAGGTTCATGGAAGGTATGCACGTGGTTGGTGGAGTTACTCCAGTTTCAAAGATAAGTATTAATGTTGTTCTTAATCTATATATGATGTTAGTCTGTGATACTTATTATCTTATCATGCATTTTGTTGTGATGATGTTTACTGTTGATTTCATTAATTCTGTATGATGGCAGTAATTATATGTTTACTCTGTTAGGCCATTTAACTTCATTATTTTTTATTTCATATGCATTTGATATATATATATATATATATATATATATATATATATATATATATATATATATATATATATATATAAGTATAAGTGTGTTCCACGCAGTAGTGTTTTCCTGGCTGTGGGGTTGAAGGTCGGGGACGTTACAGTATGGTATCAGAGCCATAGTTTCCACACTGAGTCTAGATGAGCTGGATAAGTGGTCTTTGGACCCAAGGTGTCGAGTGAGATTGTGTTGGAGAAACCAATTTCAAGCCTTAGAGCATTCCTGAGTGCCAAGGAGTTACTTGGCTATGTTAAGAAGCTCAGTAGGAGTAGTGGTAGAATAAAACTATAGTCGGCGTGGTATTTGGCCACAAAGAGAGAGAGAGATCAATGCACAAAGTGTTGGAGCTGTTGGATCTGATCGGAAGGAAAGGAGATCCCTCACGACCGTTAGATCTGGAGAAGGTGCATGAGAGTTATTCTGGAAACCTTTTGGGGATTTGCCTATCAGGAAAAGTGAGATGTGTTGAGGCATGAACTCCTGATGCCCGAAACTCCGAAGTCCCGAAAAGATCAACACCGTAGATCAAAGGAAGAAAACTTGACCGTTGGATCCAGGGAACGTGCACAAGGTTTAGAACCCTTTGGAGTTGCACAAGAGTGTGGAAATCACGATACGCAAAATCCCGATGAGATCTAAGTCGTTAGATCATGGGGAAGTCATGACTGTTAGATTAGGAGCTCTGAAATGTTGACATTTCAGAAGTTCATCTGTTGAGAGAATGGGTGGTGCTAATGCAAAAACTCCCGAGGCTCAAAATCATGAAATCCCTATGAGACAATGTATTGGGTCGGGTTGACGTCACTAGGATCGACGAGGACACAGGGGATGTGTGCCACGTGCCAGTGGGTCCTGAAGGAAAAAGTAGACGCAGTAGGGCCAGATGGCGTCACCCGAGGTAACGTGGACCTTCTTAAGGACACCACGTGTCACCACCACGTTTCACCACCTTAGTTGGTGACAACGCTGTTGTGGGCTCGGGGATGATAAAGGTTGAAAGTTTGAAAGTCGGGAGTTGGAGAGGAAAGTGAGTGTGAGAACCTCCAGGACCAAAACCCCGAAGTTCTGTTTAGAGAACCTTGTAGATCTAGCGCTTGGTCACGACCCTTGGTCGTGTGGGGTTGGGGAAAACAGAGAAAAGGGATATGGCCTGAGTGTATTGCAAAGCCGAGCAGAGCTCAGAAAATTCATGGAAACTGAACGTTTCTTGAATCAAGTTGTTTTTGAATGCTGTGGAATTTGTTAAGGATTAATGACCTGACAAATTCCGGTTGTCTGCACATTGTATTTGCATAAGTTTAGTGAGTGCCAAAACCAGTCATAATTGTTGTCGAGTGCAAAGAAATGGAAGAGGCATGGATTTCCTCCAATTCAGAGAATGAAAGAGAAGGAAGGGATGCCAACATGGGAGTCGAAGGATTGAAATCCAATGGGCATGGAAAAGAAATGGATAAGGAAGGGCATATGATGAAAATCATTGAAAGATTGCAGAAAGATGCCCAGGTTTGATGAGATGATAGCCGGAAGCTCATGAGAGTCAGGGATCAACAGGGTGAATTCAAATTAAAGATGTTGAAGAGTCTGGAAAGAATAGAAAGGAAATGGGAAAAGGAGAGTGACACAAGAAAAACAGGGAGTCACAGGACCCCTGAGAGAAAAATAAGATCGAGGAGTGTTAGCAGACATCATCGTCACTCCCCAAATCATTTTGGTAAGGAAGCACACAATAGTTCAATCCCACAACCTACCAGGAAGCATAGGAGGTCTGGGGTGGATGAACTGAAAGGAGAAATGAATAAGATTAAGCCTCCCACGTTTGATGGAGAACACCAGAAGGAAGAAGATAAAGAGACATGGTTGTTAGGCATGAGGAAGTACTTCCAATTATAGAATTATTCCTCTCATGCTGAAGGAAGAATTGTGATGTATCAGTTGAAAGGAAAAGCATCCATGTGGTGGGATCATCTTGTGCAGGTGAAACACATTAGAGAGAAAGATATCACTTGGAAGGAATTCAAGAGGTATTTCGAGAAGAAATATTTAACTAAAAGATATTATGACAAAAAGATGAAAGAGTTATTTGAACTCAAACTGGACAGCATGACCATTGATGAATACGAGCGGAGATTTTTGGAACTGTTGAAGTATGTTACGTTCATCAAGGAGGAGACTGTCAAGATTCAAAGGTATCTAAGTGGATTACCACCTTCTAGTGGTGACAAGATTAAATATGATGACCCTAAGTCTATGGAAGAAACAATAAGAAAAGAGAAATGTTTATCTGAACAACAGAGAGAAAATCCTACCTTCTAGAAGGCTTGGGAAGACAAGAAGAAGTTCAAGAAGGAACAGAGGCAGAAGGGAAACAAGCCTCCCTTTTTCAGAAACAATCCTCAGGGACATCCATCTTTTAGAGAGCCCATAAAGGTTGAAGTGGGTGGTCAATTGCCAAGGGAGACACCTATGGAGTGTTGAGGTTGTAAATGAAACCATAGGTACAGAGATTGCCCCCACAGAAATGATAAAGCGAGAGTCGTCCACAATGTTCAAAAATATGAAACAGTGGAGGACATGGGTAGTAGAATACCAAGGATCTACGCAGCCCTGGACAACAAGAAAGATGAATTTCAATCGCACATGATTGAAGTGGAAGGTATGATTAACAATCGACCACTTACTGTTTTAATTGATTTAGGGGCTAGCCATAGTTATATAGATCCTAGAGTGGTGGAAGGTTTGCATTTATCAAGAATCAAACATGAAAAGTCTTGGTTAGTGCAGTTGGCTACAGGAAACAAGAGGAAAGTCACTGAATTGGTTAAGTCTTGTCATGTGGACATGAAAGGATTGAGCACGAAGGATGAATTGAATATTCTGCCTTTAGGCTCTTATGATTGTTTAATTGGGATGGACTGGTTGGACCAGTACCATGCCCTCCTAGACTGCCGTAACAAGGAATTTACTTGCCTGGATGAAGAGGGTAATTGGAAAACAGTCCAAGGAATTCCTAGAGTTGTAGTTGTCAGAGAAATTTTGACATTATAACTGAAGAAATGCTACAGGAAAGGTTGTCAATTGTTTGCATCCCATATGGAGGAAGCATCTAAGGATGAGGTCTCAAATATTGGAGACCATGCAGTACTAAAAGAGTTTGAAGATGTATTTCAGGAGGTACCTTGACTACCTCTGAAGAGAGATATCGATTTCTCTATAAATTTGATGCCTGGAGCAGCTCCAGTGTTGAAAGCTCCTAATAGAATGTGTACGCTAGAGATAAAAGAGTTGCAATTATAGCTTGAAGAGCTTATGAAGAAGGGGTACATATGCCCAAGCGTGTCACCTTGGGGTGCCCCGGTCTTGTTCGTGAAGAAGAAGGACAAAACATTGAGGATATGCATCGATTTCTGACAATTGAACAAAGTAATTGTCAAGAACAAGTACCCTCTGTCGAGGATTGATGACCTCTTCGATCAGTTGAAGGAAGTGAAGATATTTTCGAAGATAGATCTCAGATCAGAATATCACCAGGTAAGAACAAAGGATGAAGACATCAGAAAGATTGCCTTTAGAACAAGGTATGGTCATTACAAGTTCACAGTTGTGTCGTTTGGGCTGTCAAACGCACCTGTTGTTTTTATGTGCTTGATGAATGGTGTATTTAGGGACTATCTAGAAAAGTTTGTCATAGTATTCCTGGATGACATTCTGGTGTATTCCAAGTCATAGGAAGAGCATGAACAACACCTGAGGTTGGTGCTGCATGTGCTGAGAGAGCACCAGTTGTATGCCAAGTTGAGCAAATGCTCATTTTATCAGGAACATACTCATTACTTGGGGCATATTATCTCGAAGGATGGGATAGTTGTAGATCTTGAGAAGATTGAGGCCATCAGAGAATGGTCAGCGCCAAGGAATGTGGTGGAAGTTAGATCTTTTATGGGACTAGCGGGTCATTACTGAAGGTTTATCACAGGGTTCTCAAAGATAGCCTACCCTATCACTTCCTTGCAAAGGAAGGAAAAGAAGTTTCAGTGGACTGAAGAGTGTGAGAAAAGCTTCCAACGATTGAAGCAATTGTTAACCAGTGCTCCAATCCTGAAGATTGCAGACCCAAATGTGGATTTTGTGGTGTGCACCAATGCATGCAAAGAAGGATTGGGAGGAGTCCTTAGTCAGAATGGATTCGTAATCTGTTACGAGTCCAGGAAGCTGAAAGAGCATGAAAATAATTATGCCACTCACAATTTGGAGTTGAAAGAAATCGTTCACGCTCTGAGGAAATGGAGACATTACCTCCTGGGGAGGAGATTTGAATTGAGAACAGACCACAACGGTCTGAAATACTTCCTTGACCAACCTACCCTAAATGCTAGGCAGAGTAGGTTCCTAGAGTTTCTGTGTGAATATGACTTTGATATCAAGCATATCAAAGGGAAGGAAAACAAGGTGGGTAATGCACTCAGCAAGAAGGTGCACAACTTACATGCTACAACCATTAGCATGTACCAAACTAATATAAAGGGAATAATTTTGGAGGCTGGAAATACAAAATTTGCAGTACAGGGAGCTGGTGGCAAAGCTACATCAAGGTGAGATTCCACAGAAAGTGGAAAATTATAAATTGGGAACCGATGGAATAATTCTATACTAGAACATAATTTATGTACCTAATGTCTAGGACTTGAAACGTATGATTTTCCATGAAATGCATAATGTCCCTTATGCAAGGCACCCTGGATATCAAAAAACTGTGGCAGCAGTCAAGAGCCATTATTTCTGGCCAGGTATGAAGAAAGACTTTGCAGAATACATTTTCATATGTATGGAATGCCAAAAGGTTAAATATGAGCACAGACACCTAGCAGGGTTACTGCAACCTTTACCCATTCCTGAGTGGAAGTGGGAAGTAGTAACAATGGATTTCATCATCGGATTGCCCAAAACAGGCAAGCAACATGATTCCATTATGGTGGTGGTGGACAAGCTTACAAAATATGCCCATTTCATTCCGTTAAACACCACTCATAAGGCAATAGATTTTGCTGGTATTTTTATGAAGGAAGTGGCACGATTGCACGGAATTCCCAATACGATTGTGCCCGACCGAGACCCAAAATTTACCTCAAATTTTTGGAAAGGGTTATTCAAGGGATTCAAAATGAATCTAAATTTCAATACAGCTTATCATCCTAGGTCTGATGGACAGAAAGAGAGGGTGAACAGAGTAATAGAAGACACACTAAGGATGTATGTGATGGACAAACCATCGAAATGGGAAGACTACCTGCACTTGGTAGAATTCGCCTACAACAATGGGTATCAAGCATCGTTGAAGATGAGCCCATTTGAAGTGTTTTATGGCAGAAAGTGAAATACTCCAGTAAGCTGGGATAATCCACCTGACAGAGTAGTAGTTGGGCCAGAGTTGCTCAAGGAAATGGAAGAACAGATGCTAAAAATTAAGCAGAATTTGAAAGCTACCCAAGACAAGCAGAAGAGTCATGCTGATAAAAGCAAAACCCACAGAGAGTTTAAAGAGGGTGACCATGTTTTCCTGAAAGTAAAAGCTAACAAAAGTTCCCCGAAGTTGGGAAACTGTGCCAAGTTGGCAGCCAGATTTTGTGGGCCATTTGAAATCCTAGAAAGGATTGGGCCAGTTGCATATATGCTTGCATTACCTACATCCATGACTGTACATAATGTGTTTCAAGTTTCATTGCTTAAGAAATATATACCTGATGCTAATCATGTTATCGATTGGAATGTGATTCAGGTGGAGCAAGAAGGTGTCCTACAAGTGCATCCTATGCGCATATTGGACAGAAGTAAACAGCTCCGGAATCGAGTTATAGGGCTTGTAAAGGTCCAGTGGACTTGGTATGGTCCCGAGGACACGACATCGGAGCATGAGGATGCTATGCGGGCATAATACCCACATATTTTTTAAGATTTTGGAAATCTTGCTGATACCGTGTGAATGTTTCACTGAGGACAGTGAAAAAATAAGGGGAGGGGATTGTAATATCCCCAAGGACGAGCAGTATTATAATCATGTTTATGAATTTTAAATCATGTTTTGTAGGCTGGTGAGCTGAGTATTGATAAGTTGGTAGGATTATGTGTTTATTAGGCCAAAGAGCCTAAGTATTAAGGCCAGAAGCCTGCTTTTGTATATATATTATGCAAAACATTAATAAAATTCTAAACACCGTTGCATGCAGACTGACCACAAAGAAAGAGTGATGGGGGAATAAGCTTCCACAGAGTGGGTAAGGGAATGGGGGCTGAAAAATGGAAAGAAAGGCTAAGTGTTGGGCCTAGGGGCTAAGCTAGGGGGCTTACCTCTAAAAAGGAATAATAATTTATTATTACTATTTCCAAAAAAAAACTAAGGTGGACAATTTTTAGTGTTGTCCTAAGTTCCTAGAGAGGAATGCATGCTGATGGAGTGCATGCAGCTTCATGGGCGACATGTGTCGGCCCAGGCACATGTAG
>JASDQU010101055.1:13736-27434 GCA_032191745.1 Picea mariana | reverse complement strand
TATATATATATATATATATATATATATAAGTGTGTTCTGTGTAGTAGCGTTTGCCCGCCCAGGAACGTTACACAAGTGATTACTTGCGATTCTTTAGAATTTTGTTTATGTCCTCGAAAAGCATTAAGAGAAGATTTCCAACATCACCATAGTTTTTTTGAGTTAAGAGATTAAGAAGGTTGGTAGTGTGACAAATATTTTGAAAATGAGATCTAATCTGGGTATAGGCTGGACAATCTAAGAGAAATTTCTTTTCATATTCAACCTTTTTAGTGTCACAAAGGTGACACAATCTTTCATCCCATGGTGTTTTAGGAATTGACTAACGCCCAATTTCACTATGGAGCTCGTGATAATTTGTTCGTATCTTAGCAATGCTTATTTTTTTCTTTACACTTGTCAAAACATATAGATAATTTTGATCTTCTGGATTAGGGTTGATTACATCCTTATAATACCTTAATTTTTTTTTCTCTAACTCTTTATCACACCACATTTTCTCCTTAACTTTTGATTTGATGATATTTTTAATAGTATCTTTATTCTACAAAATGGTGTCTTCCATGATTCCCCAATAGTTTAGCCCAGACTGGGCATCTTTATGCCATCCTCGCTTGAGTCGATGGTGGTTGCGACTCAATTTTGAAGTAATTTTAGGAAGCCTCTTGTCTTCCATGTTGTTTAACTTGTTCTTATACATTAGGTATTTATTCATAGTCGTGCTCTCAATGGGGGAGAGACTTGTTTCTAAGAGGAGGATGGGATAGGGTGTATTTCCTTTAATCTTGAGATGATAGATTATAAAATTCTTTTGTATTTTCCCTATCTTTCTCCAAGATTCACAACAGATACTACAGCCCCAGAATTCACATCCATAAAGAATAACATGTGTAACAAGAATCTCAAAGAGGATTTGCTTCTTATCCCAACTCCAAATATCGACTGATTTACAATTTTTTTCAAGCCCATAATAAGTTTTCCATTCCCCAATAATCATTTTCTCAATGTTATAATTCAAGTTGAGCTTGTGGTGAATATCAATTCCAATATATTTTATGAAGTCACTTCCTCCAAGTGGTTGTTTTCATATACGAAGGTATCATAAGTGATCTTATTGGATTTAATAATCATGACCTTAGCCTTATCAATATTAACAGTCATACCCATATTGGAGCAAAAATCCTTGAGGATTCTTAGTTGGTTTTCAAGATCATGGGGAATCCTTTCCATAAGAACGATATCATACGCATAAAGAAGAAGATTGATGACTATACCAATGAGAGCAGGGTCGACACAACCTGCTTTTTCCAAGCAATCTTATAACTTGTCAATGTATATGCCAAAAAGGGTAGGGGACAAGGGACAACCTTGTTTGACTCCAATATTGCAGTTAATCTCTTTTGACCAACCCTCAGTATTTTTAAACTTAGCAATAACGTTATCATACATCCTTATTGCAACATCCCTCAACTCGAGAGACACTTTTATCTCTTCCAGCCTATTCCAAAGGCTTTTCCTAGGAACCGTGTCAAAGGCTTTTCTAAATTCAACAAAACAACACAAAAGATTGGTTTTAGTATTGCAAAACTCCTATGGAATGATCCTAAAGGTAACAAGATGGTCCACAGTTGAATGATATCTCCTAAACCTAGCCTTTCCTTTATCTCTTTTACCGTGACTTTCTAACCAAAGGCTAATCTTCTTTTCCAAAATAATTCCATAAAGCTTGGCTAAAATCAGGCTAATCATAATGGTCCTATAATTAGAGGGAATGTTTCTATCCCCATTTTTAAAAATAGGAACAATGAGGCTTTTCGTCCAGGGTTTAGGGAATCCCTGCTTGACTGCTAAATTGAAGAGCTTGTGTATGTGAGGGATAAGGATAGGCCCTCCAATTTTAAAAATTTCAGCTTGGTAGCCTTCAATGTCCTTAGTTTTTCCATTTGCAACCTACTTAACCCTAAACTCTATGTCATCTAAAGAAAAAACTTCATCCTCGGTAGGGACAATAAGAATGGTGTCCATGGCATTAGGGAACTCGTAAAGACTTTTAAGATAGGAATTCCAGTCCCTTAAGGGAATCATATTATTTTATTTAGTATTGTGGTTTAAAATTTGGCTCCACAACTTTTTAGGATCCAACTTAGATAGTTGTAAAAGATGCTCTTTCCTTTTATTGATATAGTACATTTTTTTCCTTTTAATTAGGGATTTGTACATATTGATCTTATCTAGTTTCGATGCTACTTTCTTTTATATTATTCATTTTGTCCGTTATGAATGTATGTTGTTTTTTCAATAAAGAGCATGAGGTACATATGACAATGTGTTCCTATAATGGAAACTACCATTAACTCATTGATTCTTAAAAATAACTGAAATAACTGAAGAATAACTGAAATAATCTTTTGCCGAGTTTACATGTCTGGCTATGTGCATAGTTGCACATTAGCCCACTGAAAACACTCTCAAACTATCCAACGCTCCTGTAATGAATAATGAAAGCAGTGAAAAAATGCAAAATCCAAACACAAAGCAGGAACCCCCATGAATTCATGTCCCCAAAACCTCCGAGGACATAACTGAAAACCCCAAAAAATACTAATTGAGATTTTATGAAAGGATCCAAGGATGGCATGATGAATGCAGCTTTTGAAATCAAAATACCCACATATTACATTTTCTATAACATACATTAAATCTATAGCAATTTTAAACATAATCAAAGCAATTGAAACGAAAATCTAACATCAAGATAACGTCCAAATAAAACATGGTCCAAATCATAATTATGCAACTACTAATCCGAACACCTCCTATAACTTCACCTCTCTTTAGTGTATAGTAACCTCTTCAAGCTTACCCTCTTTAATTTCACCTCTATTTATTCTAGTCTATTACAATCCAGAGGACATATAAACTCTTCAGGAAGACATATAAACTATAGTGGAAACACAATCCAGAAGCTTAATCCCTAACTTCTGATCTCTTCGAGAAGACATATAAACTCAGATGTGAATCCAGCTACTAGCACGACAGGCGAGACTTGCAGGAGAGCCAAAGGCAGATTGAAAGGGTCATGAACGCGATAACAATTGCAGCTCTCTCTGTAATCCACCTCCAGTATTTACTGTTAATTTCCAAGTCATCTTCTTCTAGATCGACTGCACTAATCCCTGATGAGTGACCAACTAGTAAATTGCGTTCTTGTATTAGTCGTCGTCCACGTCTCAGCAAGAGAAACTGCTGACAGTATTTCCAAAGGAAAGCGATAAGCACTCCTCCAGAAACAATGGCTGAGAGAACCAGGAGACCCCACGAATCCTTACACAGCCCTTTGCGTTGCTGTGAAGAAAAGACGGCTGTAAGGATGCCTACCTGCATGATGCCGTAAAAACTTAAAAATAACTTATATATGGTGCTCGTTATTTTAAGCACCTTGGAATAAGCACCTTCTGTCTTCAAAATCGTCTGATCTAAACCAATACGATCCTGGAGTTGAACCGCACCGGGTTGCTGAACCGAGTTGCTGGGATCGAGTTGAACCGCACCGGGTTGCTGAACCTCAACATGGATAATGTGATGGTGGGGATTGAGTTGAACCTCACCGGGTTGCTGAGCCACAATGGTGGGGTGCTCATGAACAATATGATGAGTTTCTGACATTTCCGAGCTGCGGCACCTGTGATTCCGGTGCGACCCTAATTGGCAAAACCAAGCATAATATAATTAGTTCCTGAGAAGCCATGGCAAAACCAAGCATAATGGGGCGATCGAATTGACTAAACAATGCCAGAAATGTTGATACTGAGAAAGAGGCCTGCAAGAAGAAGTAGATCCAAAATAATTAAGCTTCGGAAAAAAACTCGAGACGAATATTACAATTACTTATGTAATTAAGCTAAAGAAACTAAAGATTATAATTTTACCTCTGAAATTAAACTATGCGAGCTAAAAAGGCCGAATCTCAGAATTACCTCTGAATATGCGCTTAATAAATTGAGCAATAGTGTTCCCGATAGCCGAATAGAACAAATAACAGAGAAAACGGAGCAGGAGTAACATAACCAAGAGCAAATAACAGAGCAAATAACAGAGCAAACGAATAACAGAGGAAAATTACAAATACCTCAGAATTGACTTCAACAAAAATCTAAGTTGGGAAAGCTGTAGAAAGAAAATAACTTTGGGAGGTTGGAAAGCGTTCTATGCTTTTCAAAATAGATGCAGAAAAGCAGAGCTATGGGATTGGAAGACTATACAAACTCTCTTTGGGATTTTAGTGATCCCGGTGGTTCTATATGGTTGTGAAGTGTGGGCTAGCAACACATCTAACGTACAGTGGAAACAAATTGAGAAGATTCAAAAACGCTTGATCACAAACAAGTTTAAAATTAAAAGTTCAGTCCCTTATGATATCATGCTGAGTGAAATGGGGGTTGGTCCTATTGAATCAATTGCTATGGTGCGTCTCGTAAGATACCTAAAAACAATTGAGAAAATGGAAGACAATCAGTGGCCTATGGTCATCTTCAATGACATATTGTGCAAAAGGAAGAAGATGTGGATGAGACAAAATATTAAATGGCTTAGTAAATGGGATATCCACTTGAACAAGTTCCCTACGAACAATAAAGAGATTAAGGCTTTTTTAATTGATAGGTTCCACAAGCGAACTTGGGATAAAGGGCTCGGGAGAAAGAACGAGTACTATATTGAAGAGTTTAACCCCACATACAATCATGAGCAAAAAACGTACATCGGGGCCAATATATCTTAGAGAGCCAAAATGCTCATTTCCCAATTAAGAACCAATTCCCATCAACTCTGTCGTGAAACTGTGTGCTGAAAAGACCAAAAGAAGCTTGGGAAGAAAGGGTGTGTGTGTTCTGCACCTCCGGAAAAGTGGAAATAGAAAAGGATTTCATTTTAGAGTGTGAATATTTCAAAGACATCAGGGACAACTATATAAATATCTTGATAGCTAGCTCTTGGAATGACTTATTCAGCGAGGGGACAATGGATAAATTAGGGGAGCTCATCATCAAGTTGAACAGGAAAAGGGTTGAACTGCTGAAATCAGTGTGTGAGGCGGTCTGTTCCATAGGCTATTGTTAGCCTCTTGGATGTTAAAATTAATTCTTCTTCTTCTTCTTCTTCTCCAGATCCAATTCTAGATCAAAGATTCCAAAAAGTACTCATATTTAATTTAATTATGTATTGTTACGTGCTCTCCAATATAAAGTGGACTTGTTTGAGAGAAGCTCCCTCTCCGAGGGATTCATCTACATGCTTAAAATGCCCTCACATTCGATTATGTAATTTTGAGCCTTGCAACATCACACCACCCTGCTATGCTTCTCCAATTCACACCTCACCTAACCCCATAGTGTTGGAGTCTTGCATTTCCCCTCCACTCTCTTTGTTTGCTACCCCTTCCCTCTAGCTTCCACCTCATAGATGACCACAAACTTGACAACTCCATACCACCTTTGAACTCTTCAATCACACCTCGATCGACCAACATCCCTCATATACACTCCACACCATCTTTGAAGTCTCCAATCACACCCCGATCCACCAACATCCCTCACATCTAACCCTCATCACTCTTATCCCATGTAAACCTTGAAAAACAACAATTTTTTAACGTGGACGGATTATTAAGTACAATGAATTTGAATATGGTGTAAGAAATATGAACTTACGAAATTGAATTAGCTTTCCCAATACACAACTTTTATTCCTAGACATTGTTAATAACTAGGTCAAATCTGATTTTTTATCAGTGGTATGTTAATTTTCAACAAAATATAAGCTATATGTTTTAGTTAGTGTAGTGTTGAGTATCTTAACGATGGAGTTTCGTTCCAAAAACTTGAATACTTATAGAGAACCCTTTTTTCTTGTGCCATGTATTTTTTTGGAAATTTTTAATATTAATTTTATATTTTTTTAAAATTATCAAAGTCAACATATGCATGAAATTAAAACGTCGTGTACGCTAAAAGGGTCTTAACATGATCAAAACAACTTTTTTTTTAGATTGTATGTATTGGTCTCCTCTAGTGACACATAAATTTTTGGACTTATGGGATGACCCGAGTTCTACCTTAGTTCTCCAATAAAACCCTTATCACCATCGACCCTTTTGGTAAACCAAAAGGTTGCACCATGCATAGAGTGTACAACACAGTGTCACCTTATATGGTTTATTGGGACTACAAGATGTAGATGTGTGTAGTCATGGAAGGGATTGGAGGATTTTCTTTCTTACTTCTTCTTATTTCTACTTAACCATGCATTTTATTCTACTATTCATCATATCCATCCATTCATTCATTCATTCATTTGCATATTTAATCTAGTGGGCGCTGTAAATAAATCATTTATTCATCTATCGAACCATCTAATGTCAACTACAGATTAATAACACATGAAAACACATTGCAAACATGGTTTTACCATGGTTCACCCCCCTAGGGATACGCCCACAAATATCTTTTGCTTCTTTATTCTTAATCATCAAAAAACGTTGTGCACATTACATTAGAGTAGCGAGTAGTGAGGCGGACCACGATCACACCAAGCTCCATAGCTTGTGACTTGACTCTCATCTACTTTGAAATCATTCGAGCTCTATAGATCTCAAAAGAGACTTCCAGTTCACAAAGACTCAAAAAATAAGTTCCCCAAAATAGACTTGTCGCACTAACTCTCTAACAATCAAATATTAGATAATTATTTTTCCTTTTTTTATCTACCTCATGCCCCTTATTTATATTTAAAAAATGGGTTAGAAAACCATACAATCCATCCCAAAACCCTAACCCTAACTAGGTTAGGTTTGTCCAAATTTGCATCGGATTTCCACAAATCCTGTCGCGCGCGTTGCTTTTCCTCAAAATGTGGTGCATTGTTCTACCTCGTTTGCTGCGTTTTTTTCCAAACATGAATGCTCCAACATGCCCCCAACAGTAACATGTGGCTCGCCTTTAGCCACTTAGCCTTAGTGAACCTTCTGCATCGCTACCTCGAACGCATGAAACTTTTTTGCTAATTGTGTCACTTTATCTTTGGCCTCTGCACTCTTCCCTTCTAATATCTTCAAAACCTATGTTGTTATGTGCTTTGCCAGCACTTCTCTATTTTCTATGAGCACCTGTTCCCATTTTCCTTTTTTTGTTTGGAACTCGTCTATCATCCCTTATGCTTGTTGCTGAAATGACTCCAATTGATCCTGTCTTCCTTGTTTCTACTCCTACACGGTCTTTACTTATTCCTACAAGTTATTCAATTCATGTGTTGCCTTCATTCTAAGGGAGATGTCCATGGTTTTTTGTCTTTTCTTCAAGTCCTGAACTGTCAGCTTCAATTTTTCCTCCCTCTGCTCCAACTGTTGGATCTTTTCATCATGTTCTAGGCCTGTCCAATTATGTGCAGTCATGATATACAATTATGCCACTTCTTTAACCTCTCGCGCTATACTCTATGCATGCACATTAGCCTCTTGCTCTCTCTGCTCTCGCACTTTTGGAGGTGTTCTCAAAGTTAACTTCTGTATTAACTCTGATATTTCTTACTTGTATCTCTCCATGGTTTGTGTAATTTGTTGGATCTTCACTTCCATTGTAACCTCCTATGTTTGTGTGTAGTCGGGTATACTCTTGTATACCTCTGTGAGCTTCTTCTCTAAATTGTCGGTGTGCTGCTTCTCTTCCTCATTTTCCAGCGTGATTTGTTCACATGTCACTTGCAGAATCTCCTTCACCTCACGGTCGATTGCTAGGTTTGTGTCATCCTCCCTAGCTCTAGATTGCACTTCCTACATTACACTTTCTTGATGTCCATATAAGGCTTTTGTGGGTATTTTCACCATAACCAACTACATATGTTGCAGGTCCTTTACTGGTCTCTATGTTGTCTTACTGGTCTCTATGTTGTCTATTCATCCATATCCAAAATGTCTTGTGTGAGTGTGAATTTGTCACTGCTCACTACTCTTGTCTTCACGGTCTCTTCCTTCTCCTTCTCTGTTGATGTTTCATGTTCTTTTTATGTATGATGCGTTATTGGATGATGCGTTGTATTGAGTTGCAATATATGCAATATGTCATGTACTTCTACTAGATTTTCCATGATCTTCTACCTTTTCACCTCTGTTGCACATACTACATCCTCTCCTCTCTCTTAGACTTTTTCTGTTGATGTTTCATGTTCTTTTTATGTATGATGCGTTATTGGATGATGCGTTGTATTGAGTTGCAATATATGCAATATGTCATGTACTTCTACTAGATTTTCCATGATCTTCTACCTTTTCACCTCTGTTGCACATACTACATCCTCTCCTCTCTCTTAGACTTTTTCTGCTACTAAGAGACATCGTCATCTGTGATAGTGATAGTTGGAGGATTTTTATGATACTTCATCTTTTTCCTGATTTTTTCATCCTGTGAAAAAACCAGGAAAAAGATGAAGTATCATAAAAATCCTCCACGAACCAGGAGACCCCACGAATCCTTACACAGCCCTTTGCGTTGCTGTGAAGAAAAGACGGCTGTAAGGATGCCTACCTGCATGATGCCGTAAAAACTTAAAAATAAATATATGGTGCTCGTTATTTTGGAATAAGCACCTTCTGTCTGCAAAATACGATCCTGGAGTTGAACCGCACCGGGTTGCTGAACCGAGTTGCTGGGATCGAGTTGAACCTCACCGGGTTGCTGAGCCACAATGGTGGGGATCGAGTTGAACCTCACCGGGTTGCTGAGCCACAATGGTGGGGTGCTCATGAACAATATGATGAGTTTCTGACATTTCCAGGCTGCGGCACCTGTGATTCCGGTGCGACCCTAATTGGCAAAACCAAGCATAATACAATTAGTTCCTGAGAAGCCATGGCAAAACCAAGCATAATGGAGCGATCGAATTGACTAAACAATGCCAGAAATGTTGATACTGAGAAAGAGGCATGCAAGAAGAAGTAGATCCAAAGATGTATTAGAATAAGCTCTTGCATTAGAATTACCTCTGAAATTAAGCTTCGGAAAAAAACCTCGAGACGAATATTACAATTACTTATGTAATTAAGCTAAAGAAACTAAAGATTATAATTTTACCTCTGAAATTAAACTATGCGAGCTAAAAAGGCCGAATCTCAGAATTACTTCTGAATATGCGCTTAATAAATAGTGTTCCCGAGAGCCGAATAGAACAGATAACAGAGAAAACGGAGCAGGAGTACCAGAACCAAGAGCAAATAACAGAGCAAACGAAGGAGGGGTATTCCGGCAAACGAAGGAGGGGTATTTTGTGAACCAACAGAGATAGAGCAATAGTGTTCCCGAGAGCCGAATAGAGCAATTTGTTAATAGTGTTGACCAATTTGTTCTGTTCTGTTGACCAATTGGATGATGCCATTTTTGTTCTTGTCCTAGCTAATTGGATGATGCAATTTGTTCTGTTCTGTTGACCAATTGGATGATGCCATTTGTGTTCCGATGAACATTCGGGTCGGGTTGGGTTCACAACATTCGGAGAAAATTCTGACAGAAAATTGCGATCTGAATCTACCAAACATTCAAAGTTTGTTTTTAATAATTTTTATAACAAAATGAGAAAGGAGGGGCTCTGAATCTACCAAATATTCAAAGTTGTTTTTTGAATACCAAACAAATCACGCAACGCATATCCAGTGGCCGTATCCAGTGGCCTTGCAAATTGATGTATGCTCTTTGTATAGTTAATACGCTTTCACTCTGTTTCTATTTTTTCAAATGACACGGTAATGTGTTTTTCATGCATATCATTTTACGATTTCGAAGTTTCAAATTCTTCTATATAAATATTATTATGATAAATTTTTATCTTTTAAATTTTCATCATATAATTTTGTTAATAAAAAACAAAACACAATAAAAACATTTATAATAATAAATAAATCAATCAATATAGTTGTAATTTATATTATCAAAACAAAATATTATAAAATAACTAGCATATCTTCAAAATAGAGAAAAGGAAACGTCCATATAAATTTATAAGGTTATATTATTTTAAGATCAGAGATGTGTTTAATATTCAGGAAACTCTATGAACTATGTCTTACCATATTCATATCCATATTCTTTGATCTATGTAAATTGCATCACCATATAGTTAGCAATTTCAGTTGTTCCACCCTTGAATGAGAGATCAACATATGATATATCTATAAACAAACAACAAAAAGACAAAAAAAAACTATGCAAAGAATGGGGTTTGAGATTACCTTGTCAACTCTAACTGTAAAAAGTAGTGGCATGTATTATGTGATTATGGTAGCCTTTGATCTCGTCCAAGTCCTCACCAATATGCTCTTCTCAAAACCCAACAAACTCATCTCTCAAAACCCTATCCTTAGATGCATGAATGATAAAATGGAATGTGAAAGATGAGGAAGAAAAACTCCTCATTTTGTATAGAAAGAATATTACATAAAGCATATTTAAAAGGTATTTGTAAATTAAAATTTCATCTTGTAAAGTGATTGGAACAAAATTCAGACTTCTAAATAAGTCAGTGCATTGAAGGTATCCAAAACCACCTGAGAGAAACCATGGTGCTTCTATTTCCATTCTACTTCCTAAAATCCAATGCTTTTTTTTCATGGAATCTGCAAAAATGTTGGTATTGCCTAGAGAAGAAGTCGAAGAGTCCCTGATAATTTCCTCAAACACATACCGACCTAACCGACGTGAACTCGACAATTTCTCAACCCAGAATGTTCATTTGCAGGTCCAACTTCCATAATGCCTGTCATTCATCTTTATTGAATTCCCTGAAATTCAATGGTCTGCATTCACTCCATACATATCTTACCTCAGAATATTAAACGCAGTAAACCCAAACAAAAAGAACAATGAATATGAATAAATACTTAATTTGATTCTTAGCTTGAGTTCTACAACTCTGACATCAAATTTGATATGGAAAATATTGTAGGCCCGCCGAAAACAAACAACAAAGTTACTACAAATTGCAATGCTACTTCCCAACTTGAGTCATCAGGAACAAAATAGGCACATAATGGCCCTACAAGCAGAAGAGCTATTGCTAGATTTAGAAGCGCTCTAGGTGTGTCAGGATTAGTGACTATTGAAAGTATACCTAGCTCCTCTTCTTTTGAAAGAAGACCTTGGCTTACAATTTTAGAAAGACAGAAACATAACTTTTCGGTAGGAGATAATATGCCTACCTTTTCTACTTTGCTTAGCAATCTCAGTTGTTCCACCCTTAAATGGAAAAGGGTATAAGAAGAGATCAGTATATGATATATCCATAAACAAACAACATAAAGAAAAAAAACTATGCAAAGAATGGGGTTTGAGATTACCTCATCAAATCTCTAACTATAAAAAACAGTGGAATGTATTTTGTGATTATGGTAGCCTTTGATCTCTTCTAGGTCCTCACCAATATGTTCTTCACAAAACCTGACAAACTCATTTGTCAAAACCCTATCCTTAGATGCATGAAACGATAAAATGGAATGAGAAAGATGAGGAAGAAAAACTCCACATTCTGTATAGAAAGAAGATTATAGAAAGCATATTTAAAAGGTACTCGTAAATTATAAAATTTCATCCTATGAAGCGATTGGAACAAAATTCAGACTTCCAGTATTCAATTTGAATTGTATTTTAGGCATAATATCCCTTGGGTTAAGGACATATCTTTGCTTCTAGAAAACTTGGCTATACCTTTTACTCAGGACCAAATTTGCAATGTAAAACTCTTTTATTCAGGTACTTGGACTGAATTTTAATATAGCTGCAATCAATTTCAAATGTGGATGTAAGAGTTGCATTAATCAGTGAATGTTGCACAATTGTTATGTAAGCACAATTATTATTTTTGGAAATATCTCTACTGTATTTTACATTAAAAACCAAGATACATGTACATGAAGTATCGAGAAGGAGGGTTGACACTTTTCTTCTCTTGTTCCCCCGAAATATATGGATGCCTCTTTGTTTCTCCTCTTCCCCCAAATATAGAATGGAAAGCGCTCAACGATTAGCCACGATTAATTCTAAAGGACTAAATTTGAACTTCAAAACTAGAACTTCCCATCACTGATTTCAACCAATTAAGCTGGTTTATAACTTCTTATCATTAAGAAAACTTCCCATCATTAATAAAACTTCCCATCATTGATTCAATAGATTAAGTTATGAATTAAGCTAACCCTTGAAACTAAGGTTCATAGAAGATATGTAGCTAAACATTTTATGGCTATAACATAGCAAAGCACAAATATCAGGTTAAAGTGTTATTACAGTCTGAACATTCATCCAAGTTTTTCTTTATGTCTTTTGGTGGGTCTTCTTCAAAACTCATCCATAAATAGTGTACCTAATACACATCTACATTTGCTCAAATATGGACTAAATCTTGGTGATGTTCTAGGGCTTAGGGCTTTGGGTTGAGAATTTTCCATTATTTTGTGACTTTTATATGGAAAATGTTTAAGCTGAACAAATTTCTATAATAAATTTAGCAAAACAAAAAATCAATCATAAGATTTTGAACCCTGTTCACATGCCTAATCCTCATTATATTTTCTTTTGAAATGAACCAGTTCGATCAGTGAAGTGTCAAATATAGGAAAGAAAACATAATTTTTTTATATTGCTCCCTCCTCCCAGACCTTTGTTATTCTTCTAGATATTTCAAAATACGGAAATGAGTTAGCGAGTTGTGATGTGCCATAGATTGAACATGATCATGCATAGTGGAGTAGGAAATAATACTCGACTACAAAAAATATTGGCAACACCCTAGTTCATCGTTGATGTCGCTGGAATACCTGTGAGATCAACGCCCCCATTTTTTTTGTTACAGTGGGATAAGATAACAATCACATGCACATGGATATTTTGATGGCATTGTTACAATGGACAAATAGAAGGGATAAGCCTGGGAAAATATGTTGGGATATGCCCAGAAATAGATGGGAAAACATGGGAACAAAATCTGTAATTGAAGTTCTATTGGTTGGAGAGATAATGAGCTAGTTGGAGAGTCAAACCCAAATTATGTTGATGTTATAAATTTTAGGGCTGAGCGTCGATGATTTTTTGGTAATTTTGGAACATTTATATGGAATGTTTTTTCCATGAATGTTTTCCTATTATAAATTTAGTAATAAAAAAAATTCAATCATAAAATTTTCAATTGCCAGATGTTTCAGCGAATTTTCCTAATATAGTAGAGCACAAAATAATTACAGAGTACAAGTAAATTCTTCAAGTGACCATCTCACATAAAAACAAAATTTCAAAGATATGACAATATCATTCTTTATAAATCGATCCCATATACACTAAAACAAATGAAAACATATGTTCTAGTAGCAAAGAAAATTGTATCGAGGTCCATGGTTCGAAACCAATGCCTTTTATTTGGTAGAGAAAATTGTACAGAGGTCAATGGTTCAAAACCCAAAATCCATCAAATACCCCAAGCTAGTTGAAGCCAATTCATGCGCTCTTCTATTCGTTCTTGGGAATGACATTAGTAGTCTCTTTCTAATCATAAATCCTGAAGGCCTTGGGGAGATAAGATGGGGATGAGGAATCATAAGAGGTTGAATGAGTAGAACACAAGATTGGCCACCACCAGCGCCCGACCAAACCAAATCCACAAGGTAGC
>JASDQU010101054.1:236318-247634 GCA_032191745.1 Picea mariana | reverse complement strand
CCACTCTCCGCCCCCTCACTCCCTACATCTCTCCCACTCCCTCTCTAGGTCCCTCACTCTCTCTCCCTCTCTTATTGATGTTTGTATCATCAGACATGTATTTCCACAAAGGTCTAAGTGTTTAGATGTGTGGAAATTGTCCAAAACCTTCTACGTTGAGACTTTACTTTAATTAATTGAATTATTAAAGTAAAGTTCTTTTATTAATTAGTTGAGTTATTTAAGGAATTATAAAAGTAAGTAGCATTTAATATTATCCATTGATCTTGTTATCGCACAAGTTGTAGGTTGGGAAAATCCTGACCCAACCACAAAATGATGACAATTAAGAGAACACCTACCCAATGTCACCTTAGGTAGGTATTCATGTCACTTTAGAGATGAAGAAATCACATCAAAGGGGGAATCTCGGTGACCTTGGGGGAATGAGATGGAAAGTGAAGTGATGAAGGGAAGTCCCCCTATAGGTCAATGATGGAGAGTGAAAAGGGATTGAAAATAGTCTCAATAGTAGACAATGGTTTCCAAGATGTATGAGTGCCTGTGAAGAGTGGTGTACCTTCCCGAGACTCAAGAACAAGCCAATATATGTGTACAATGTTAGGTGGAAAAGCATGTTAAGCTTGTTGTCCCTAATTGCAGTAGTAAACAAAGATATATATCAACAAGAAACTAGTTGTTAAAGCTACTAAACAATTGCCTCTGAAGGATCACAAGCTTCCTATGAATTTTTACAGCCTCTAATTCACCAACCAGAGCAAGTCAATCAATAGGAATGTCAAACAATAGTGGACACTGAGTTGAAATTCAAATAGTCCAGGTTTTCTTATGAAATGTAAAATTGTTTTTTTGTTTTTTTCTTATGTTAAACTCTACACATGGAAGGATAGTAATAATTTCTTTGTGAAAGTTGCAGAAGACATGTCCCAGATGAGAATAAGTATGCTTTCTTTTATGTTGGAGGTTCAAGGATAGTTCAAATTTTTGTATAATTTGGTTGTTTTTGCCTTGCTACAACCCCTTTCATAATAAAAATTATTATTAGTTTTTGTTAAAAAACTATTAATAATTAAGAGGAGTAGTTCCCCATCTAGGAGTTGCTTTACCAAATTATGAATTAAGCAGTTTTAAGGACCTTCCTACACTGGTTGATCTTGGCATGGTTTTGGAAGTATCATCAATGGTCTGTGTAGCCATAGAAACTATTGTGTAAATGTTTTTATTTTTCTAAAATATTTTTTCTTATCTTATTATTTATTATTGTTCATATAGTGTATTTTAATATTATTTGAAATATATAATATAATTTATTTTTTGTTTTTCACATCATTGATAAATGATATAATGTAATTTTTTATTTATTTAAAAATAATAATTTATTTCATGAAATGTATTTTAAATATGTTATTTAAATGATATAATATAATTTCTTTCTTTCTTGGAAGACCCACCCTCCCCCAAGTGACTTTGCCTTACTGAAGAAGCCTCTTCGTCTTCTTCCCCCTCTAACGAGACTACGACTTCTCACTATTTCCTAAGATCACAGAAGATCGCCTCTTCGATGAGAGGACTGGGAATGGAGGTAATCTCTTCCTTGGACATAGGAGGTCATGGGATAAAATCCATGTTTTCAAAAGCACAATACAAAGCCATGATAGATCTTCTGGTTGGGATACAATAGTCAATTGAATGGGCACTTAGAGCATCGAGGCCTCGGGGCACGGTTCCGGGATGAATATTATGTCTTTCAATTATAGGGGTTTGGCAGGTGCCCTCAAAAAAATTGCCCTAAAAAGGGTGATTTCAACAGAACACCCGGATGTTTTACTCCTTCAAGAAATGATGGGAGTAGGTGAAGAGGTAAAATATAGCCTGGAACAACTCCTCCCTGGATGGAAGTTTGAAACGGTGGATGCCTTGGGGAGGTCCCGGGGTTTGGCTACAGGATGGAACACACATACTATTCAAATCATTAACTCCTAAGGTTTGGAATCTAGTCTTGGTATTATGGTTTTGTCCTCGGTTATAAAGGATGTTATCCATATCCTAAACATCTATGGACCCTATCAGAGAAGAAAAACTTTATGGGACTCTCTTCTCACAAATTATTTCTTTAAAGAGATACTAATTTTAGAGGGATACTTGAACCTCTCTCTGGGCCCTTCAAAAGTTTGGGGGAAAGAGCCATGCCTGACCCCCTGGCAGACTTTTTCAGTCAAAAATTTGCGGAGTGCAACTTAACGGACCTTGACCCTATTTTGCTCAAACCTACCTGGAAAAATAGTAGGGTAGGATTAGAAGGAGTTGCAAAAAGACTGGACCACTTCTTGATAACCGACTCCCTTTTGGATAAACAACTAACTTTAAAGCAGTGGATCGGTTTTGGAGGCTTGTTGGATCATTATCCGATCTTCCTGGAATACAGACAGGGATCAAAGAAGTCAGCCAACCCTTTCAAATTTAACAAAACTTGGCTAGAAGATTATTCCTTTCTTGGTTTGGTAAAATAAAATTGGATACCTTTTCAATAGGATCACCCACAGTTGACATCTTTCCAGTTCCCTGAAAATATGAAAAAGATCAAAGAAGTCATAAAACCATGGGCCTCTCAAAAAAAGAAAAATGAGGACAAGGAACTAAAAGAAATCAAACTTGAATTACAAAGATTCTCTGAAGAAGAAAGGGGGTTTTTAGCCACACCAGAGTCAAAAATCAATCTACTAATACTAGAGAAAAGGAGGAACAAACTACTCAAAGAAAAGGAAGAATCCTGGAGATTAAAGAGTAGAGCTATTTGATTGGAGAGTGGAGATGAGAATACAAAGTTCTTCCAAGATTTTTCCAAAGGAAGAAAAAATACCAACACTATGTGGCAATTGAAGGACTTTGCAAAAAATTTGGAAAATACTTTTGGAGGAATGTCAAGTTTAGGGAAAAATTACTTCCAAAACCTTTTCAAAGCAAAGACTCAAGCCTCCATAGAAGAAGTGGTTCAAGTGGCACAATTATTTCCCAAATTTGTAGATGAAGCAGACAATCGACTCCTGATGGAAGAATTTATGGGAAAAGAACTCCTGGAAGTACTTCACAATTTCCAAAAAGACAAAATCCTAGGCCGAGATGGATGGACTGTCAAATTTTTCTTGGGCTGTTATGAGATTTTGGGACTAGATTTACTAAAGTTGATAGAGGATACTAGGACTTCAGGTTGAATACCTCAAATCCTTAACTCTACCTTCCTAGAACTTATACAAAAGACTGATAACTCGGAGACTCTGGATGACTTCCGACCAATCTTTCTTTGTAATTGTCCCTATAAAATCATTTCAAAAGTAATTGCTAGAAGGATTAAAAGAATCCTCTCTGGAAAAATTTCGGAAGAACAGTTTGGTTTCTCGGAAGGAAGACAAATTCATGAAGCCATAGGTATAGCACAAGAAGGACTTCACATCATGAAGACAAGGAATTTAAAAGGAGCAGTGTTAAAGATAGATCTTTCCAAAGCATATGATAGAGTAAGTTGGTTGTACATTCGTTTATTACTTACTCATTTGGGGTTTGATGTCCCCTTCATAAATTGGGTCATGAGCTATCTCAACTCAGCCTCTTTTGTTGTCTTAATAAATGGCTCAGCTTCTTATTTATTTACCCCAGAAAGAGGTCTCAGACAAGGGTGCCCTTTATCACCACTTATTTTCCTCTTAGTAGCTGAAGGACTCGGCAGAGTAATCTCGTAAGAAAAAAGGGCTGACACTTTCTCTGGAATCAAAATTACCCAAACTCTATACCTCACTCACTTTCTCTTCATGGACGATGTTTTAATTTTCAATGGAGGTACCAGAAGGGAGGTTGAGGTCTTAACGAATATTCTTTCCCTTTTCTCCAAAGCAACAGGGATGCAAATCAATGACAGGAAATCAATGCTCTCTACACATCTATTATCATAAGAAGAAGAGAAAGCCCTTAGGCTTCATTTCCCTTTTGAGAATAAGACTTTAGAGGATGGAATAAAGTATTGGGGTTTCCTACTAAAACCTAATGATTACAGGAAAGAGGATTGGAAGTGGATTTTGAAGAAAATGGACAAAAGACTAAACACATGGAGCCATTTGTGGCTTTCACGCGCATAAAGACTGGTACTGGTAAAGTCAGTCTTGGAAGCCATCCCAGTTTATTGGATGTCCCTCTCATGGATCCCAAAAGGAATCTTGGAAGCAACAAGAAAACTCACCTCAAAGTTTATGTGGAGTGGTAAAAAGGAAGCACATGTAATTCCTTGGGTCTATTGGGATAAAATTGTTGTTCCAAAGAAAATGGGAGGATGGGGTCTGAAAAATATCTTCCTCTTCTCTAAAGCACTAGTGACCAAGGGTGGATGGCGTATTATAAACACTACCAGTCTTTGGACAAAGGTTGCTATTCAAAAATATATTGAACCAGTTCCCTTGGATATTTGGATCAGAAAACAACAGAAATCTAAAAAAGGTGCCTCTTTGATCTGGAAAGAAATTTTAACTTCTTTCCCGATCATTGAAAGTGGAATAGCTTGGAAACTAGGTAACGAACACCGGTTCAGAGTAGGGAAAGACCCTTGGCCAGGGAGTGAGGGTAAACATATACTCTCAGAGCATTTAATTCAACACCTACATACTTTGGGTTTTGCTAACCTATACAACCTGGCTGATCCAAATCTTTCCACCCTTTGGTCATAGGGATGGATGGATGTAAACATGCCGGGTTGAGGTGAAGAAGAAACCCTTGAACTGGAAAGATACACTTTTTATTTAAAGTCCTCTCAAATAAGGATCAGGGATTGCGAGGATGAATTGATTTGGGACTCGGCTCCCTCAGGGATTTATACTCCAAAACTGGGTTATCTAAAATATAACTCAGATTTGGGCTTCAGAGAGCCTATTTGGTGGTGGAGAAAACTTTGGAAGATCAAAAGTCCTAAAAAAACAAGATTGTTTATGTGGAATGTCCTGCACAATAAAGTCTTGACTTGGGATAACCTTTAGAAGAGAAATTTCTTTGGCCCTAGATGGTGCTCTCTCTGCAAATACAAAGGAGATAATACTTTACACCTCTTTCTAAAGTGAAGTTTTATCACCAAAGTTTGGACTGAAGTCTCCAGAATGATAAATATGCATTGTGTTTGGGAGTTACAGGACTTGGAACACACCTGGGATTCTTGGTGGAAAACCAGAGCTTTCAAACATTTCAGAGCACTCCCGTTATTGGGCATCAAGGGTGTTTGACTCACTCGGAATTCTTTCATTTTCAAAGGAGTCCCTGCGTCTATAGAAACTACATCAGCCAAAAGTGTAGCTCTATTGTCCTCCTTCCCCTCCAAGAACCCAAGATTCAATACTAGACAGCCTCAAGAGGTCGAAATTGACAAATATTCCCCTTGGGGCTTCTTCAACGGAGCTTCACAACAAAATCAATGTGGAGGAGGAGGCCTCCTCTTTCTTTCAACTTCACACTACTTTTCTCTGACTTTTGGTATTGGGCCAGGAACAAACAATTTTGCAGAACTGATGAGTCTTAAACTATTCATTGCCTTCGCCATTGAAAAGGGATGTCACTCTTTAAAAGTTTTTTAGGACTCTTTAAATGTCATAAACTGGATAAAAGGCACTCAAAGATGCTTAAACACATGATTTACTACCTTAGTGGGAGACATTGATCGATTACAAACCTTCTTTGAAACTTTTGTTTGTCAACATGTCTACAGGGAGAACAATAAAGAAGTAGACCAATGGTGGAAAGAGGGGATTTATTTGGCTATGGGCCAATGGAAAGTAACCGAATATCAAAATGATCAAGCATATGAATATTTGCACCAACCTTTTTTGGATTGACCTCTTACAGTATCAAAAGAATTTTTGTATCCTTCTTGCAAAGAAAATACTTGCAAAAAACAGTCTCTTATGATGACTGAACGAAACTTCATATAGCAGCACATATGTACAAAAAAACCTCAAAAGAAACAAAAGCCCTTTTGGAAGATACAAAATGTAAAAGCTTACCTGAACTACAAAGATAGCAATCAACTATAAACTCCAATATAAGAGAATACACCAAAAAGTATATATACAAATGTAATTTTGTTCTCAATGATAAAATAAAATTAGGCTTTTTATCTTTGTAAAAAAAATTTAATATTTTTTACATTAATAATAAAGATATGATGCAATTTTTTTTTTTTTTTAATTTGTTGGTATCTTATTATTTATTATTTATATTTATATTGTTCATGTTTCTTTTTTTTTCTCTAAAAGATTTGTCATCATCTTATTATTTATATTGCTCATAAAATGTATTTTAAATATGTTATTAGAGGATTATAATATAATCTATTTGTTGTTTTTCACGTTATTAATAAATGCTATGAGATAAATGTTTTATTTTTATTTTTATCTGTTGGTATCTTATTATTTATTTATTATGAACTTCATGATGCATATTTTAAATATGACATTTAAATGATATAATATTATTTTTCACATTATTAATAATTATAAATGGTTTTCTTTGTCTAAGTTTTTTCAAAATTGATTTTTTTCCTTAAAAAAATATTATTTATTATTGATCTTTTTTCTTAAATGGTATTTTATTATTAATTATTATTCATGAAACATATTTTAAATATATTATTTAAATAATATTTTAATCATAACTTATATTTTAATTATAAATATATATTTTAATTTATAATATAAATAAATTAACAAATTACATTAAATTTAATATATTTTTAATAATCTTTTATATATTTTTAATAAACAAGTTTGTTATCCATTTAAAATATTTAGTACCCTATTTTTATTTTTAACTTTGTTCACAAAAATCACATTTACTATATCTACATTATATATATATTTTTAACTTTGTTCACGAAAGTTACATTTACTATTTTATTTATAGAGGGTGGCGATCGATGCAGTTGGCTTATTTGATGGGGCAGCTATGTCTTCCTGATCTATTAGTGGGGATGGAGGGGTTATCATGACTCTTTACAACCATATTTTCAAATGGACCATAAATTGTGGATCTGGTATTAACATGAGGGTGGAATTGTTAGGTGTATGGGCACTTTTCACTCTTGCATCTCGGCTCTCTATCTTAGAAATTAGAAATTATTGTGTAGGGGGATTCAAAGATTATTATTGAATAGCTGCGAGGAAAAGAGCGCTTACAAATGATCTCGTTGGAGTGTTGGAAGGACAGATTAGTAGAACTCAAAAAACTTTTCCAACACATTATTTTCTTACATGTGTAAAGAAAGGACAACACGAAAACGGATAGTCTTTCAAAACAAGCGCTTCATAAACCTCCTGAAAAAATAGTGTGTTAAGGAACATGAGGATCCTCCTATGTATTTAGATCTTTTCTAGGATTCTGGTTGTTTTGAACGTCTGCTTGGTGAAAGGAGGAAGGATCTATTTTAAAATAACCGATGGGCATTTTGTTTTACTATGCTTGACGTGTGGATACAATTTGGGTTTTTTTGTGAGGGCTATTATTAACTATAGCATATTATCATGATGTAAGGGGAGTTGGAATGGATCATGGGGTATCCATTTGAAGTTTTCGATAATAATCATATGTATTTGAAACGTTTATATTTATATTTTTATGTAATATAAAGTGAAATTTTCTATTAAAAAAAAAATACATTTATTATATCTACATTTTATTTTATATATGCATATCATTAAAGCATGATTGTACTTCAAAAGTTCTACTTATATCATGCATAGCATATATTCAATGATTTTTAAAGTTTTTTTTATTTAAAGCATGATTGTATTTCAAAAGTTCTACTTATATCTACACAACATATATTCAATGAATTTTGAAAGTTTTTCATTATATAAAGTAATGATATTTAATAAAGTTTTTTTCATTATATAGAGTAATGATATTTGGTAAAAAAAATATTTTGTAAAATAAAATATAAAATTTTAATGTTTCATATAATTATAAAATATTATTTAAAATTTGTAATTATTAATTTTACAATTAACATTAATTTAATTATATTAATTACAATGTCAAATAAAAACCAATATTTAAATTATAACTTTCTATTAAATTTTCTAACTTGAAAGAAGAGCTCAAATTTCAACCCTGTCGCCCACGCGGTACCCTAATGGTTCAAAGAAATTCAAACCTAAAAGCAAATAATCCAATTGCCACGTTTTGAAGATCAAGTGTGGAATTGGACGCTTTTAATATAATTTATTTCAGATAATGTACAAATTGTCCATTATCTACATTTTACTTGTGGGAAGTGTCCACATCCTAGATATAACATTATAAAAATTATTGTAATAATAATTTATTTTTAAAGAAATATGTATTTTTAATTATTAGATTCACTTAAGTTATATATCAACATTAAATAATTATATGACTATGATTACTCTTAAATGTTAATTTTTATGAATTTAATTTAAATATATTAAAAATGTGAATTTTTTTTTTTTATATTTTAATTTATAAAATTTGATTAAAAATTTAAAACTTATATTGAAATAGTAGCTATTGCATTATTGACATTTCATAATCATTGTTTTTGTTTTTAAGGATAATTGTATTTTTGCAAAGAAATGCAAATTCAATAATAAAGAATTACAATTCAACAACTTTTTTATATTATAATAATAACCAAAAAAATTTAGAATCTTAAAATATTTACACTTCTACATTAACAATTTTTTTATAATCAAATTTACATAATAATAATAAATTAAAAAAATCCAAATCTTTTTTTTTTTAAATAAAAAAATTTCATTACCTCATAATGTTATCACAACACTACATAGTTGAACATGGACTAAAGACTAGCCCCCCAATAGATGGAAACGAGAACATGCAGTTGAGAATGTCTAGGTCTGAACAAACTGAGCGATTCCTGAACATATAAATCAAAGTTTCTATCGTGATTTTGACAATTACAATGCATAATAACAAAAAAGATGTAGCATGATTAATCAATGGATGAACCCGTAAATCCTTTGTCGCCATGAGTGCTGCCGGTGGGAGCGAAGATGAACGGTTGTGCACAAGTTGGACATCTTCTTTGGCTTGGCACACCTGAGAGAGTGTCAAACAACAGGTCGAGGTGCCTGTTGAGCAGGTTGTGCCTGTGGAGCTGCTCTTGCATATGCCGTCGCATATCGAAAATGAGGTCCAGGTGATCTGGTGAGAGGTGGCAGGTGGAGCTCGGTCCCTGATCCAGAGTTGTTGAAGGAGGAGGGATAGTCTCTTCATGGCACATCTCTAGTGGGATTTCTTCTTCAATTATGCATGTGTCCCATTCCAAGGTAGCGACAACACCAAGGGTGGAGCAACCAGTGAGAGGCGGTGAGTCTTGGGGTCAGGAATTGTGTACAAGAGGAAAGCTGGTGGAATTTGAGCCAGTGTTGCTGGTATATATTCTTCCACAATATCCATGGGAGGTTACTCTACCACCCTGTTTGGGGCCAAGGAGGGAGGTGGTATCACTGAGGAATTATCAAGGCGAACCAGAGAAGTCAAGGGCGACTAGGAAAAGAGGCGTAACCTTATGTTCCTGGCAACAAAACTGTAATAAGAGGGCCCTCTCTCGGGCTTGCCTCTTTCCTATGGCATGATTGAACACGCAATCAAGACACCTAACAGGGGCAAATCCTGCGAAAAGCGGAGGAAGATAGCTGGAGAAGCGCAAGTTGTGCCAAAACTCAAGAGCTGATCCAAATCCAAATGACAAGAGCCATTGTTTACCGGTTGTAAATGGTGAGGTGTCGGAGGAGTTGAAGGGACTTGGCTTGTACGTCCCATACCCATCCCAATATGTCAACTCTGCTATGCGGAGGGAGCCATTAAACTAGAGCCGAAATGTCGTCGCACCTACGCGTATGAGTCTTGAATGTCACTCCTCCTACTAGATATTGATGAGAGGGTGGCGATATGTGCAATTAAATTCTTAGTTCACATGTTGTACACTTGACACCCCATGGTGTATATATGAGAGCTTCAACTCTGGCAAATCTTGGTGTGTATATACTATTGTATCAACACGCAAGTGTTTTATCTAATGCAATACATATTAAAACATAGGTGAGTCTTGTGCACCTCCCATTTTTTAAGAAAGGGTAAGATTTACTTGGAACATTGAAATGATAGATCAAAGATTTTCTGCATTTTGGAAAGGTTTTTTTTTTATTGTAGTGGGAAAATCTATCATAACTTAGTATGTCAATTAGCAGTGGAGACAACCATTATTGTTTACTGCAAATGCAGGTTGACTCATCACAAACCATGCCACCTGAAATATCCGACTGGTGGTCACTAAGGGGGACAGAGTTTCATTCTTGCAAGATATGTCTCGGTCTTGGACCATTAACCTATTTCCTTACAATTTAAGAAGACAAACCCTTAACCCAACAAAAACAAAAACTGTTTTTAAATCATACTCCAAAATAAAAATTTTATAACAAGATTTGTTGATAAAATTTATCTAAAATATTAAAATTGTAGTTTGAGTTTCCTATTGTATTCTTAGGGTTTCCGACGAGATTTGGCAAGTGCAGATGATGGGTGGAAGTACGAGCATATGAGAGCGTTGGAAGGAGCAAAAGAGAGGCTTCAGCTTGTCGAAGCTGGTATTCTCGAAGCTTACTCACTGTCATTCGAGGTTGCCACGGTGTCTTTCACATGGCTTCTGTTCTCAATGATGACCCTGTAATTATTTCATTAATTCATCACTTCCTTCGACGCATGGGATATTGCCGAGAGAAGGAATTTAGAGTTGGTGGTGATTAATCCAGGCCTGGTTGAGAATATGTCATAGGCCTCTTGCCATTTATATCTCTAAATTCCTTATAATAATGTTCTTGCCATGTTTGAGAACATTTGGTGGACTACATATAATAAAGCTCTCAAGGATGTTCATCATTATTCAAATTTTTTTTTTACATGTATTTATTTTTAATAATTATTTCCTTCATCTTGATGAAGGTTTGGCTTGGTTCGATGGCCTAAATAGTTTAGTTTTGATAAGAGTTTTCAATGATAACTAATTGGTCATTCTCAATAATAATATTTGAGGGGTATGCTATTAAATCTGCGTTTGTCATTTTCAAATGGCTAGTGCAAAGTGGGCAGACTATGTACTCACGATAATGATGTTGTGCAAATTTTATTAATTTTTGGAATACATTAGAATAGTTTTTGTTTCTTTAATGATTAGTTAGGTTTATGAAATAAACACAACTTATATGAGAGAATAATAAATATAAGTCATAAATAGTATATCTTAATAAT
>JASDQU010101054.1:219025-229964 GCA_032191745.1 Picea mariana | reverse complement strand
CGATCAATACAAAAGGACAGGAATAAAGAAACAGCCCAGCCACCATAAAAAAAAAAAAACACTCGGCCCACGTGAAAAACAGAGATAACAAACTGAAGGTAAAAGTAACTAAATCATCTTTCGGGAGGCAGAGTAAGGCATGAACTTACAACATTAAATCAACTGGAATGTAAACTTACAGTTCCCACGCATTTGTCAAATAAAAATTAATGGAAAGAGAATAGAAAGTTCTCTACGCAGGCTCTGATACCAATGTTAGTAGTTTTCATAATACAAACTGAATGTCTGTTTGTCAGGACCTAGAACTTTCAGATTTCAACCTGCATTATAAGTGGAATTTAAGTGAATTAATACCTGTCTCCATTTCGTTTTCATAATCCTCTGCACCTCAGCAGTGAGCCCTCTTACACAGAACCCTCCTTTGAAACCAGCAACGAGCCCTCTTGCACAGAACGGAAATCGAGTTGGAACCCTCTGCACAGAACCAGAAATCAAGTTTCCCTCTCTTACCCTGCTGCCGTATGCACTTTCAGATCAATAAGGATGGGTATTCTGAAGGTTCTTTTATGGGCAAAGAGAGGACCGATTTCCCCAAGACGGTTATTCTCCACCTGTCCATCAGAGTAGGAGATTCGACCATTCCGTTACCAAGAGCTCCGGAAAACTGTGACGGCAGTTCTCATAACTGTTTCTTCATATGGGTCACTAATTCAAGAAATTAGTCTTACACAAATCTCGTCAGAAACCCTAAGAATACAATAGGAAACTCAAACTACAATTTTAATATTTTAGATAAATTTTATCAACAAATCTTGTTATAAAATTTTAATTTTGGAGTATGATCTAAAAACAGTTTTTGTTTTTGTTGGGTTAAGGGTTTGTCTTTTTAAATTGTAAGGAAATAGGTTAATGGTCCAAGACAGAGACATATCTTGCAAGAATGAAAGTGTGTCCCCCTTAGTGATCACCAGCTGGATATTTCAGGTGGCATGGTTTGTGATGAGTCAACCTGCATTTGCAGTAAACAATAATGGTTGTCTCCACTGCTAATTGACATACTAAGTTATGATAGATTTTCCCACTACAATAAAAAAAAACCTTTCCAAAATGCAGAAAATCTTTGATCTATCATTTCAATGTTCTAAGTAAATCTTACCCTTTCTTAAAAAGTGGGAGGTGCACAAGACTCACCTATGTTTTAATATGTATTGCATTAGATAAAACACTTGTGTGTTGATACAATAGTATATACACACTAAGATTTGCCAGAGTTGAAGCTCTCATATATACACCATGGGGTGTCAAGTGTAAAACATGCGCACTAAGACTTTAATTGCACATGCTGCCACCCTCTCATCAATATCTAGTAGGAGGAGCGACATTCAAGTCTCATACGCGTAGGTGCGACGACATTTCAGCTCTGGTTTAATGGCTACCTCCGCGTAGCAGAGTTGACATATTGGGATGGGTACGGGACGTACAAGCCAGGTCCCTTCAACTCCTCTAGAACGTCACCATTTACAATGGGTAAGCAATGGCTCTTTTCATTTGGATTTGGATTAGCTCTTGAGTTTTGGCACAACTTGTGCTTCTCCATCTATCTTCCTCCGCTTTTCGCTGGATTTTCCCCTGTTAGGTGTCTTGATTGTGTGTTCAGTCATGCCATAGGAAAGAGGCAAGCCCGAGAGAGGGCCCTCTTATTATAGTTTTGTTGCTAGGAACATAAGGTTACGCCTCTTTTCCCAGTCGCCCTCAACTTCTCTGGTTCTCCTTGATAATTCCTCCGTGATACTGCCCCCCTCCTCGACCCCAAACAGGGTGGTAGAGTAACCTCCCATGGCTATTGTGGAAGAATATATACCAGCAGCGCTGGTTCAAATTCCACCAGCTTTCCTCTTGTACACAATTTCTGACCCCCAAGACTCGTCGCCCCTCACTGGTTGCTCCACCCTTGGTGTTGTCACTGCCTTGGAATGGGACACATGCATAATTGAAGAAGAAATCCCACTAGAGATGCGCCATGAAGAGACTCTCCCTCCTCCTTCAACAACTCTGGATCAAGGACCGAGCTCCACCTGCAACCTCTCACCAGATCACCTGGACCTCATTTTCGATATGCGACGGCATATGCAAGAGAAGCTCCACAGGCACAACCTACTCAACAGGCACCTCAACCTATTGTTTGAGACTCTCTGAGGTGCACCAGGCCAAAGAAGATGTCCGACCTGTGCACAACCGTTCATCTTCGCTCCCACTGACAACACTCATAGCGACAAAGGATTTACGGGTTCATTCATTGATTAATCATGCTACGTATTTTTTGTTATTATGCATTGTAATTGTCAAAATCATGATAGGGATTTTGATTTATATGTTCAGGAATCACTAAGATTGTTCAGAACTAGACATTCTCAACTACCTGTTCTCGTTTCCATGTCCAACTATGCAGTGTTGTGATAGCATTATGAGGTAATCAAATCTTTTTATTTAAAAAAAAAAAGATTTGGATTTTTTTAATTTATTATTATTATGTAAATTTGATTATAAAAAAATTGTTAATGTAGAAGTGTAAATATTTTAAGATTCTAATTTTTTTTTGGTTATTATTATCTAAATTTGGATATAAAAAAGTTATTGAATTGTAATTCTTTATTATTGAATTTGCATTTCTTTGCAAAAATACAATTATCCTTAAAAACAAAAACAATGATTATGAAATTTCAATAATGCAATAGCTACTATTTCAATATTATTTTTAATTTTTTAATCAAATTTTATAAATTAAAATATAAAAAATTGAAAAACTCACATTTTAACATATTTAAATTAATTTCATAAAAATAACACTTAAGAGTAGTCATAACCATATAACCATTTGATATTGATATATAAATTAAGTGAAATTAATAATTAAGAACATGTGTTTCTTTAAAAATAAATTATTATTACAATAATTTTATAATGTTCTATCTAGAATGGACACTTCCCACAAGTAAAATATAGGTAGTGGGCAATTTGTACATTATCTTAAATAAATTATATTAAAAGCTTCCAATTCAAACGATAGGGTTGAAATTTGAGCTCTTCAGGTTAGAAATTTTTATAGAAAGTTATAATTTAAATATCAGTTTTTATTTGACATTTAAATTATAATTAACATATTTAAATTAATGTTAATTATAAAATTAATAATTACAAATTTTTAAATAATATTTTTATAATTATAAAAAAAATTAAAATCTTATATTTTATTTTACAAAATATTTTTTTACGAATACTCTATATAATAAAAAAACCTTTATAAAATATCATTACTTTATATAATGAAAAACTTTTAAAATTCATTGAATATATGTTATGCATGATATAAGTAGAAATTTTGAAGTACAATCGTGCTTTAATAATAATAATATGTATATATAAAATGTAGATCTAGTAAATGTAACTTTTTTTTAATAGAAAATTTTACTTTATATTATATAAAAATATAAACACTTCAAATACATATGACCATCATCAAAAAGCTTCAAATGGATACTCCATGATCCATTCCAATTCCCCTTACATCATGATGATATGCTATGGATAATAATAGCTCTCACAAAAAAAACCCAAATTGTATCCACACATAAGCATAGTAAAACAAAATGCCCATCGACTATTTTAAAATAGATCCTACCTCCCTTCACCCAGCGGATGTTCAAAACAATCAGAATCCTAAAAAAGATCTAAATACATAGGAGGACCCTCATGTTCCTCAACACACGATTTTTTCAAGAGGCTTATGAAGCATTTGTTTTGAATTGAAAGACTATTTGCTTCCATGTTGTCCTCTCTATACACATGCAAGAAAGAAATGTATTGAAATTTTTTTTTGAGTTATACTAATATGTCCTTCCAACACTGCAACAAAATTACGTGTAGGCACCCTTTCCCCGCAGCTATTCGATGACGATCTTCGAATCCCCTACACAATAATTTCTGAGATAAAAAACCGAGATGCAAAAGTGAAAAGTCCCCATGCACCCAACAATTTCACCCTCGTGTTAATACCAGGTCCACGGTTGTCAAGAGTCAACCCCTCCATCCCCACTATTAGATCCGGAAGACATAGCTGCCCCATCAAACGAGCCAACTGCATCGATCGCCACCCTCTATAAATAATAAATGTAACTTTCGTGAACAAAGTTAAAAATATATATTAAATGTATTAAATGTAGATATAGTAAATGTGACTTGTGTGAACAAAGTTAAAATAAAAATAGGATACTAAATATTTTAAATGGATAACAAACTTAATTTATTAAAAATATATTTATTAAAATTATATAAAAGATTATTAAAAATATATTAAATTTAATGTAATTTATTAATTCATTTAAATGGATAACAAACTTAATTTATTAAAAATATATCAATTAAAATTATATAAAAGATTATTAAAAATATATTAAATTTAATGTAATTTATTAATTCATTTATATCATAAATTAAAATATATATTTATAATTAAAATATAAGTTATGATTAAAATATCATTTAAATAATATATTTAAAATATGTTTCATGAATAATAATAAATAATAAAATATCAACCAATTTTTAAGGAAAAAGATCAATTTTGAAAAACTTAGAAAAAGAAAACCATTTATAATTATTAATAATGTGAAAAGTAATATTATATCATTTAAATGTCATATTTAAAATATGCTTCATGAAGTTCATAACAAATAAATAATAAGATATCAACAAATAAAAAAACATAAAACATTTATCTCATAGCATTTATTAATAACGTGAAAAACAACCCCAGATGGGGTGGTATTGCGGTCCACATGGCAGGCTATGGGCGAAGGGGGAGGCCAGCGGAGCACGAAGCCATGTGCTCGGCTCGTGCCCACTGCAGCCACACCCCTGGGCATTAAATTGCATTCAAAACTGATGGGAGGGGTATTAACCCAACCCCCCTCGACCAACTCTATGCATAGAGCTATGCAGAATTAGTTTTGCATTATCGCCTGGCTGTTTGGTTTCGACTCCAGCTCTATGATTTTCATGGTCTTTCGGGCGTTCTTCATCTTCCTCCTTGGCTCTGCAGACTTTCTGCAGGCGCCAAGCCTCACCATGCCACGGCAACGCTTGCGTCCACGTAGGGGCTCTCCCTGGCACCCTCGATGCCCTCGCACTTCCTCCTCGCCCTCTGGTTCATCCACCTCAGCCCTTGACTGTTTGGCTGTCGTTGACACCTCCTGGACCCCGGCATGGCGTTCTCCCTCTGTCAAGCATTCCTCTTTTCCCCCGGCGCCAAGCCATGGTCGACCTCGTCGCAATCTAAAGACGCCCTCTCCCAATCTACCACGTGAACACTCCGCCATTCTGCATGACTTAGTTTTTTAGCTCCGTGATGGAGTGAATGACCTCCAGTTCCGTGTCCAACAAATGGAGGGAAGGCTTTCAGTCCTTCTCCAGCTTCTCGCCACTCCCCCTCCAGCCGCTCCTGAGGATTCCAGTGATGCTCCTGAGGATTCCAGTGACCATGCGAGCAGCCATCAACAAGATGCCACAGAAGACAGCCCGCAGTCTGACGGGAAGGCAGGTAAACCAGTGCCCATGACTGCTCTCGTGCGGAAGGAGACTTCGGCAAGCAATGTAGGAGGGGACGACGATGCAGTTTCGGTAGCGGTAGTAGAGGAGAAGGACACCAGCATCCAGGTGCACAAGGACAAGGGCAACGACGCCACGGACATGCAGTGGACTGCCAGCGGGACACCTGTCATCGAGGAACCCTGGCCTGGCCTCTTGCCCGAGTATGTCCCAGATTATACAACGCTTGTTCCATACTTTAGCTCTAGTGGCTCACATGGTAGTTAAATAGTCTGGTTTTCTCTAGAACTGTTAGAAATTTTTGCTACTTGCTATATACGGTTGGTTGAACTGGTTTCTCCTTACGGAGCAGTTCAGTAATTACAACTGCTTGACTCAGTTAATGTATTCTTGATCCTGGTTCTTAGAAGGATTTTTATATATAATACAAACACTTAATTACAAAAAAAAAACATGAAAAACAACAAATAGATTGTATTATAATCCTCTAATAACATATTTAAAATACATTTCATGAACAATATAAATAATAAGATGATGACAAATCTTTTAGAGGAAAAAAAAATGAATAATATAAATATAAATAATAAATAATAAGATACCAACAAATTAAAAAAAAAACATTTGCATCATATTTTTTATTAATAATGTAAAAAATATTAAAAAAAAAATTTCAAAGATAAAAAGCCTAATTTTATTTCATCATTGAGAACAAAATTACATTTTGTATATATACTTCTTAGTGTATTCTTTTACATTAAAGTCTATAGTTGATTGTTATCTTTGTAGTTCAAGTAAGCTTCTACATTTTGTGTCTTCCAAAAGGGCTTTTGTTTCTTTTGAGGTTTTATGTACACTATGTGTTGCTGTATGAAGTTTCGTCTAGTCCTCATAAGAGACTATTTTTTGCAAGTATTTTCATTGCAAGAAAGATACAAAAATTATTTTGATACTGTAAGAGGCCAATCCAAAAAAGGTTGGTGCAAATATTCATATGCTTGATCATTTTGATATTCGATTACTTTCCATTGGCCCATAGCCAAATAAATCCCCTCTTTTGACCATTGGTCCGCTTCTTTATTGTTTTACCTGTAGACATGTTGACAAACAAAAGTTTCAAAGAAGGTCTGTAATTGATCAATGTCTTCCACTAAGGCAGCAAGTCATGTGTTTAAGCATCTTTGAGTGCCTTTTATCTAGTTTATGACATTTAAAGAGTCCCCAAAAACTTTTAAGGAGTGACATCCCTTTTCAATGACGAAGGCAATGAGTAGTTTAAGGCTCATAAGTTCTGCAAAATTGTTTGTTCCTGGCCCAATACCAAAAGCCAGAGCAAAGTAGTGTGAAGTTGAAAGAAAGAGGAGGCCTCCTCCTCCACATTGATTTTGTTGTGAAGCTTCGTCGAAGAAGCCTCGGGGTGAAGATTTGTCAATTTTGACCTCTTGAGGCTGTCTAGTATTGAATCTTGGGTTCTTGGAGGGGAAGGAGGACAATAGAGCTACACTTTTGGATGATGTAGTTTCTGTAGACGTAGGGACTCCTTTGAAGATGAAAGAATTATGAGCAAGCCAAACACCCTAGATGACCAATCACGGGAGTGCTATGAAATGTTTGAAAGCTCTGGTTTTCCACCAAGAATCCCAGGTGTGTTCCAAGTCTTGTAACTCCCAAACACAATGCATATTTATCATTTTGGAGACTTCAGTCCAAACTTTGGTGACAAAAATGCACTTTAGAAAGAGGTGTAAAGTATTCTCTCCTTTGTATTTGCAGAGAGAGAACCATCCAGGGCCAAAGAAATTTCTCTTCTGAAGGTTATCCCAAGTCGATAATTTATTGTGCAGGACATTCCACATAAACAATCTTGTTTTTGTAGGACTTTTGATCTTCCAAAGTTTTCTCCACCACCAAACAGGCTCTCTGAAGCCCAAATTTGAGTTATATTTTAGATAACCCAATTTTGGAGTATAAATCCCTGAGGGAGCTGAGTCCCAAATCAATTCATCCTCGCAATCCCTGATCCTTATTTGAGAGGAATTTAAACAAAAAATGTATCTTTCCAGTTCAAGGGTTTCTTCTTCACCTAAGCCCAACATGTTTACATCCATCCATCCCTATGACCAAAGGGTGGAGTGATTTGGATCAGCCAGATTGTTTAGGTTAGAAAAACCCAAAGTATGCAGGTGTTGAATTAAATGCTCTGAGAGTATATGTTTACTCTCACTCCCTGGCCAAGGGTCTTTCCTTACTCTGAACCGGTGTCTGTTACCTAGTTTCCAAGCTAGTCCACTTTCAATTATCGGGAAAGCAGTTAAAATTGCTTTCCAGATCAACGAGGCACCTTTTGTAGATTTCTGTTGTTTTCTGATCCAAATCTCCAAGGGAATTGGTTCGATATATTTTTGAATAACAACCTTTGTCCAAAGACTGGTAGTGTTTATAATATGCCATCCACCCTTGGTCGCTAGTGCTTTGGAGAAGAGGAAGATATTTTTCAGACCCCATCCCCCCATTTCCTTTGGAACAACAATTTTATCCCAATGGACCCAAGGAATTACATGTGCTTCCTTTTTACCGCTCCACAGAAACTTTGAGGTGAGTTTTCTTGCTGCTTCCAAGATTTCTTTTGGGATCCATGAGAGGGACATCCAATAAACTGGGATGGCTTCTAGGACTGACTTTACCAATACCAGTCTTCATGGGCATGAAAGCCACCAATGGCTCCATGTGTTTAGTCTTTTGTTCATTTTCTTCAAAAACCACTTCCAATCCTCTTTCCTGTAATCGTTAGGTTTTAGTAGGAAACCCAAATACTTTAGTCCATCATCTAAAGTATTCTTTTCAAAATGGAAATGAAGCCTAAGTGCTTTCTCTTCTTCTTCTGATAATAGATGTGTAGAGAGCATTGATTTCCTGTCATTGATTTGCATCCATGTTGCTTTGGAGAAAAGGGAAAGAATATTCCTTAAGACCTCAGCCTCCCTTCTGGAACCTCCACTCAAAATTAAAACATCTTCCACAAAGAGAAGGTGAGTGAGGTATAGAGCTTGGGTAATTTTGATTCCAGAGAAAGTGCCAGCCCTCTTTTCTTGCGAGATTGTTCTGCTGAGTCATTCAGCTACTAAGAGGAAAATAAGTGGTGATAAATGGCACTCTTGTCTGAGACCTCTTTCTGGGGTAAATAAATAAGAAGCTGAGCCATTTATTAAGACAAAAAAAGAGGCTGAGGTGAGACAGTTCATGACCCAATTTATGAAGGGGACATCAAACTCCAAATGAGTAAGTAATAAACGAATGTACAACCAGCTTACTCTGTCATATGCTTTGGAAAGATCTATCTTTAACACTGCTCCTTTTAAATTCCTTGTCTTCATGCTCTGAAGTCATTCTTGTGCTATACCTATGGCTTCATGAATTTGCCTTCCTTCCGAAAAACCAAACTGTTCTTCCAAAAATTTTCCAGAGAGGATTATTTTAATCCTTCTAGCAATTACTTTTGAAATGATTTTATAGGCACAATTACAAAGAAAGATTGGTCGAAAGTCATCCAGAGTCTCCGGGTTATCAGTCTTTTGGATAAGTGCTAGGAAGGTAGAGTTAAGTCTTTGAGGTATTCAGCCTGAAGTCCTAGTATCCTCTATCAACTTTAGTAAACCTAGTCCCAAAATCTCATAACAACCCAAGAAAAATTCGATAGTCCATCCATCTCGGCCTAAGATTTTGTCTTTTTGGAAACTGTGAAGTACTTCCAAGATTTCTTTTCTCGTAACTTCTTCCATCAGGATTCGATTGTCTGCTTCATCTACAAATATGGGAAATAATTGTGCCACTTGAACCACTTCTTCTATGGAGGCTTGAGTCTCTGCTTTGAAAAGGTTTTGGAAGTAATTTTTCGCCAAACTTGACATTCCCCCAAAAGTATTTTCCAAATTTCCCGCAAAGTCCTTCAATTGCCAAATAGTGTTGGTATTTTTTCTTCCTTTGGAAAAATCTTGGAAGAACTTTGTATTCTCATCTCCACTCTCCAATCAAATAGCTCTACTCTTTGATCTCCAGGATTCTTCCTTTTCTTTGAGTAGTTTGTTCCTCCTTTTCTCCAGTATTAGTAGATTGATTTTTGACTCCGGTGTGGCTAAAACCCCCCCTTCTTCTTCAGAGAATCTTTGTAATTCAAGTTCAATTTCTTTTAGTTCCTTGTCCTCATTTTTCATTTTTTGAGAGGCCCAGGGTTTTATGACTTCTTTGATCTTTGGAAAGTTGTCAACTGTGGGTGATCCTGTTGAAAAGGTATCCAATTTTATTTTACCATACCAAGAAAGGAATAATCTTCTAGCAAAGTTTTGTTAAATTTGAAAGGGCTTGTAACAACCCTAGTTGAATATATGCTTAGGGATTATTAAGTAAAAATTAATTAGATAATTAATTGTCCTAATATAGTTTTAATTAAACAATGATTAGCATTAATAATATTAATTAAATATTTATTTATTAATTAATTGTTTATAACTTTTGTCAAAAATATTAATTAATATTAATTAGGGGTCGAGGCATGCCAAGAGGCACATTTGTCAAAACTGTCCCAATGATGTTTGCCGAGAAAACAACCGGCACAAACACTATCTCTGCATGAAACTAGAGGAAGACTAGTCACCATTTGTTGATTACATGGTTTCTACAATGAGCGATAGTTTAGATGACAGAACTGCTCATGCCAAAGTTTGTTGAAGTCAATGTTATGAGTAAACAAATTGATGGAAAATATGATGACCCAAAGTTGTCAAACTTGTACAACCTGGTGATATCAACAACAATTCCAATTCCAAGAACATGCTAAGGACGTTTAGATCCTTAATTACAACTTGGTGAGGTGAAAACTCTACATTTTTACCTTCACATGGATGAGTGATTTGATATACTAGTAGAAGGTTACAGGAAAGACTTAGAACACATAATACATAATTGAAATGACCATTATCTACATGAATTGTTCAATATCCTACAACACTAACAGATCTATCATCACCAACAAATAATTTTTTGGTGTTACATTCATTTAGAGAAGAAAATATGGTTTTATCCTTAGCCATATGATAATATGCTCCAGAATCAATAAGCCACTCATCAAAAGAAGAAGTATAAGTTGCATTAAAGGATAAACAAGAAGCATAAAGTCCGTGTCCATGAGAAGAAGAAGAAGTAGTGGAATCAATACTAATGTTGTGCTTCTTCACCGTTGCTTCTAAAGTTGTCATATTCTTGAAACATTTGGAGTCATCATGACCATATTTCCCACAAAAGTTGCAATGTCTATCAGTCTTCTTATTTTTAGATTTTT
>JASDQU010101054.1:140247-154535 GCA_032191745.1 Picea mariana | reverse complement strand
ACTGTTGGATTAGATATCCCTAGGTAAGTATCATAGTGATATTGGCATATCATGACTCGAGATTAGTTACCATCAACTCCTAGACCTTAAAATATTCCCTCTACTCTTTCCAATCATGGGGTGAAGTGAGTACACTACTTATGTATTTTGAAGTCTCTAGTTATGTGATTCTTCTGCAACTCCCTAGAATGTTTTCTCTCTACTACTTAATAAGTTTCTTAGTTTTAGGCCACAAAAGGATGGAACGCAAGATGAGATTTTAAATAGGAATTTTTCTACTCACTACACTTGCAAGCACAACATTTTGAAAAAACAAGTAACTTTATTTTTTCCATTTCTTGAATTACTTTGTTGCTTGTATTACATTACTATGTCAAAGGATAATGTCACCCATTGGAACAACATTTGTGATTCGTGTATTTTTTCTGTTAGATAGATTTACAAAGCCCATATCCTTACACCAAGTTGAGAACATTTTTTATTAAATATTTTGGATTTTACTCACAATCAAAATTTTTGAAAAATGAAGAAGTCCTAATTATTCCCAAGGAACTTTATCATTCCTAAATATTGATCTAGGTAAAAAGTGGGATTAATTTTTTTTATCCTTTTAGAATATGGGATTTAATTTTTATTTATAATGGCTTGAAATGGGCATCCTTGTATTCAACATACTAAATTCAATTTTCCACGAGAATTTACCTTTACATTGATCCAAGAACTAGAGACTTGATAGTCTTGAATTTCCTCACCGCCCGATCTTACATAGAATTTTACGTTTAGGTACTGGCATACATCAAGAATTGAATAAAAAACTAAGCCTTGATTTTGTTGAGAAGGAACTATTGACCTAAAAAATAATAGCATTGACTATCAACTTGGGATATATAACTTGGCTTGGCTATGATAATAGTGGTAGACCTATTTTCAGACCACTGAAGTGATATATTTTGGGCCATTTGCAGTTTGACTTCTATGAATTTCTAGTTTGTGATGTGACTTGGCTCTTTAATTTCCCCATTCTAGATCTTACATAAACAATTATGTTTAAGTATTGGCATACATCAAAAATTTGAACCCAAAACTTAGTCTTGACTTTGTTGAGAACATAATATTGACCGTAAGCATAATAATATTGATTGTCAATTTGGGATATATAACTTGGCTTGGCTACAACAATAGTGCTAGACCTATTTTGGGACAATTGTAATGATATATTTTGGGGTATTTTTAATTTGATTTATGTGAATTTTTAGTCTATGATGTGACTTGGCTCTTTATGAAGGGCTGTTGGTTTTATCGACTCCCTTCTCCGGTTATCTGAGTTATTGACCCAGAGTTCATGTCATTCGGGGTTCCAACAAAGCCTCTAACTATCGGCCCTCCTGGTAAACCAGAAGGCAATGCAGCTCCCAGAAGGTACTGCACAGTCTCACCCAAGATAGCTATGGATGGTTGACTGTAAGACTCAGGTGTTTACAATCTAGGACAGAGTAGGGGATAAAGAGTTTCTTGATCAAGACCTTGTTCTGCGAACTGTTACTGTAATCTACTTGTTCCTAGGAATCGCATGTGTATAACTCGAAATATAAACAAATTCTAATAATGCATTTTGTTATTCATCAATCGTAATCATCTATTGCCGAAAGAAGTTAAAGATATGCAAATATTCAACACATTACACAAATATTATCGTGGTTCACCCCTCCTGGGCTACGTCCACAAAGATTTGGCTCTTGGCTCTTTTATTATGGTAGTTCTTGATTTCCTTACACCGCGCGCTTACAGTTCTCCGCAAAAGTGGGTAAGATCTATGTGAGGCGAACTAGATCGCACCAGGCTCTACAACCTGCGGTCTAATCCTCATATCTACCTTCCCTCATATCTTTCTTGCTCAACAACTTACAAAACTCGGTTCATACGACTCAAAATCCTTCACGTATCGCCAACAACAATACTCGGAAAAATCACTCGATAACAGTCGCAATTCTCATAACAAACTAACATAAAATCATCATCATCAACAACAACAATCCTATATGATACTTTCGTATCTATATTTATACATTTCGGGCTCTTTAGCCACTTACAGAATATTACCAAAACCCTAACCCTTCTTCTGCTAGGTTTTTCTCCCATATGCGTGTTCTTCTTCTTCTAGCTGCCGCTTTCTTCTGTGCATGATTTCTTGCATTCGCGCGTGCTGATCTTTTTCCAGTTGTCACTTCAGTTTCCTGTACGCTTTCTTTCCCATGATCGTCATTCTTTCCACTTCGGCCTGGTGCCATCAGGCCCCCAACACTGACATGTGGCTCGTCCTGAGTCACCTAATTGCGTTGTGCTTCCTCGATCTCCCTAGTGATCGTTTGGAACTTCTCCTGCAATTCTGTTGCTTTTGTCAGTGCCTGCGCGGTTTTCTCCTTGATAATATCGACTGTGTGTGCTGCTACTTCTTCGCTTATCAGTCCTGCACATTCTAGCTGAGTCCTTGTTGACTGTGTTCTGGCTTCTCCTGCTTGCTCCAGTACTGCTGCTATCCGTTCCTACAACAATTCTATTTGAGCCTGACGCTCTTGTTTCTGTGTTTGCACAGTGAGAAGTTCTGCCTGTAACTTCTTTAACTCTTGTGTCCCCTTGACCCGTTTTGGGATTGGGATGGTTTTCTGTTGCTGCTTGAATTCTTGGATCGTTGCATTGATCACTTCCTCCTCCTTGTCCCATTGTTGGACCTGTGGATCCTCTTCCAGTTTTGTCCAGAGTTGCATTGCTTTATCTAGCAAGTCCGCTGCTGTGCTGACCTGTTTTTCCAGCTCATGTAGTTGCACTGTTGCTTCCTGCTTCCTCTGCTCCTTTACTGCTGGTGGAGTGGTTGGTCTAATCTGTCCACGAAGAGTCTCGATATCCTTCTGATACTGATCAATTGCTTGGGCAATTTGATCGATATTTTTTGTCGCTGGGAGTTCACTTCCTTGTGCAGTATTTGGAAGTTTCCCAAAAATGTCTTCCACTCTGCGTTCCAACTCATTTATGCATTCCTTCTCCTCCTGCGTTTCAGATTTTGCCTGCGCGCAAACTATTTCCAGTGTTTCCTGCTTCTTTGTTTCTTGTTGTAGTTCGACCAAGTTTTTATGTGCTCGAGACTGTATCTCATGGTCGACACTAACCTGCAATTGGTATAAGGCTTTTGCTGACATCTGTGTTAGGACCAATTGGATCTGATCCAAATCCTTCAGTAGTGTTTGTCCCACAATCTCATCCATTCGTAGCATGCTCGGCTTTATGTAAACTGTGGAATGTGGTTTCGGAAGAACCGAGTCGCATTCTCCTACCTCTATTCTTTTTGTGTTCCGTGTGCTCAAATGCTCTATGCCTCTGGTGCTACTTGAAATATGGGCTTCTCCGAATTTCTTCAGGAGTTGCCCCATTTCTGCCAGGTCCTTCTGCAGTTTATCCCTGTGGTGCGCTGCATGATCAAAGTTCTTTGTGAGGCAATCCTGGATCATTATGACAATCATCTCTCCATCATCCTCCGTGATTGTGTATTTTGGTGGTGGTCGTTGTGCCTTTGATTTCTTGCGCGCACCTGTTTCCTGTACAACTGGTCTCTTAATTCCCTCTGTTTCCTATGTGATGGGGTTCGTCATGGTTTCCCATGCTCCCTCAGTTGGGTTCTGATGTTCATTGGTTGGCTGAGTGGTTTCTGTTCTCCCCTTCTAGGTCCCTGGCTGCTCTGAGCCGCCCTCTATCTGAGTCGACTTGATTTGGCCCGTTCTTGGTTTCTTGGGCACTGGGACTTGTGGAGGCTATGTTTTCGCCTGCGAAGCCCCTCCTTCTATTGTTTGTCCTGGTACTGCTCTGGGTATGGTTGGGTCTTCCATTCATCCGACCACTCGTGGATGATCATGTCGATGTCTCCCTCGATGATGTAGTAGCGCATCTGTAGCCACTATTTATGTGGGTTCTGTCTTGGCTATATCCACATGGCTTGTCGTCTAGCCCAAAAATTGGCGATGCCCCCGAATCACGCGATAGCCTCTGGTGTTATCCTCCATGCTCGATTGATTTCTTCCTGCATTTCTCGTAGGTAAGCTTTGAATATAATTCCATTTTCCTTCTTATGCTTGGCCAGTGGTGCAGATTTCAGGACGCGATATCTCGCTCGCTCCGATATTTCAGGACGTGGTCTAGTTCTTTCCATCCCATGAAAGTGATGAGAGTAATCAACCATGCGTAATAAAATTTCGTACCTACTTCCTGCGCGTCTTTATAGTCTATTTGGAACAAATTTCACAGATATGGCACCGAGCTCAGGAAGGTGCCTTCTGTGCATTGAGCTGCAAGAGCGATGACTCCTGATGGTACTTCGTCTTTGCGGCATTTTCTTAGCAGTTTGCAGGCTAAGATATTTGCTCCTAGTTGTGTCATGACATCGTTAATTCACTTGATTATAATGCCTCTCGTTCCCCTGTCGGTGCCATATTTCTTTTTCATTTCTTCTGCCAATGCTTTTTCTTTGGACTTGTCGTCGAGTATCAGCGCGGGATCCATACCCCGAATGGGTAGTCCTGTAATTTGTGCAATAAGTTCAATGGTTATGGGGACGTGATTGTCCAGCCATACATCCCCTCCATGCATAACTGCTAACAATTTTTTGACGCATGTTGTCGTATATTAGCCTCTGCCAAAGTGTGGTATCTTCAATAATCCTAAGATTCTAGTTCTGTCTAGTTCGACTGCCCACTTGCATGGCTTAGTGATAGTTCCTCCGAGAGGGTTCACGGGTATTGTCTCTGTAAAGACTTGTGGTGAAATATCTGGATATTTTCTTTCATCCGCTACGTCATGGTCGGAAAAATTGAGCTTCCCGACGTGACCCAATAGCTGTGAGTCCACCTGTATTCCTTTTGGTGTGCGAGGTAGCACAATCTCTGCAGCTTGGTATCTGAATCCTGTCTTCCTGCTGTGTTGGATGGTTCGAAGTTCCAGCAGCTTCCGGTTGCTCCTTCACCATCCATTCTTCCCAAGTCTTGCCCATTTCACCAGTCGGCTCGGCCAAAAAAGAAAAGCTTGGGATGGGTATTTGTGGAACATCTGGTTGGACCTCTACTTCCGGGTTCCATGTGCCTCCATTTATTTCCATGGCTGCTTCGGCATTTTTTGGCTATCCTTCCTGATGAGTTCCTACTGCTTGATTCCGAGGCTCCTGTGCCGCTGACAACGTATCCTCTTTCATGGTTTCCGCTTGGGGTTGCAAGATCTCTTCCTGGATCGGTGTTGATTCGACTGGGATGTCCTCCGACGACGAGATTTCGTCAATATCAACGATCTCCGGTGGCTGTTGGTCGTTCTCTTCTCATGCTCCTCGTGACCTAGTTTGAACCCTATTTGGTCTGACTATCTGGCTTGATTCTTTGAGCTTTGGTGGTGCCATGCTGGTGTCTGTTAGACGTTTACTTGGTTCAAATAACTCAGATAAGCTCTGCGATCTCGCTTTGTGCATTCGGGATTCTATTTCTCTTTCTCCGTTCTTCTTTTGCGAATAGAATAACTGTTTCTGTGCTCGTGGGTTGTATGGGTGTGCCATGAAGCTTGTTGAGAATGCCTCCTACCTTGTGCAATTAATGCACCATAAATGTGGGTTCAATGCATCCGCGATGGTTTTGTACCTACCCTTATGGCTACTTTTCCGTCGCCAGTTGGCACGTTTAGTGCAACATCCCATCCATCCTTGCCTGGCTTTAATTCTGCCTCATGCTGTCTTGTCAGTGTGCTTTTAATGACTTTCATTTTCCCGCTTGTTTCCCTTTTCGATATGGCCGTTGTCTTTTCCCTCACTAGTTTCGTGTTTCGTATGCGACTCATCCGTCATGTTGCGCATTGTTTTTTTTTTTTTAACTGCGTGGTGGGTAGTCAACTATTCTTGTATAGCTTCAGTCAGATCCCGTTGATCATTCCTTTGAGGTCTGCGCTTGCTAGATATTTCAATTGTATAGCTCCGTCCGTGACAACTTTTACCTCGTACGGTCCTAGCCAATGCATCCTCAGCTTCCCTGGGTGCTGCAGCACTTTATTGTCATAGAGAAATACTAGATCTCCTTCCTTGAACATCTTTCTCTTGATGTGGCAGTTGTGCCACGCTTTGTCTCTCGCTTTCTGTACTTGTTGATGGAATCCTGCCAAGATTCGGTCTTCCTCCATTGTCAGTAATTGATCCAGTCATTCTTGGATTGCGCCTTATTCTGTCATTTGTGTGATAGTTGCTACACGTAGACTAGGTATTAGAAATTCTAACGACACTACTGCTTCTTGACCATAGACCAGTTTGAATGGTGTGTAGCCTGTCAAATTTTTGCATGTGGTTCTATACGCCCATAGTACTGCTGGTACCTTGAGATCCCAATCATCCCTGTTGGCGTTACATATCTTCATTAGGGCATTCTCTAGAATTTTGTTGAAGGATTCTACCGTGCCATTAGCTTGTGGGTGATACGGTGTGCTTTTTTGGTGATGAACTTCAAACTCTTCAAGCATCACTTGGATGGTGCTGTTAATGAAGTGCGTTCCTTGATCGCTCATCAAAATTATTGGGCACCCAAATCTAGTAATTACCTGTTCGAAAAGAAAGTGGGCAGTTGTCTCTGCGCTGCAATCTTTTACTGGTGCAACTTTCGTGCATCTCGTTAAGTATTCCGTCGCGGTGATAATATATCTCACCCCTGTTCTCTTGGCTGGTGGGTTAGTGGGTCCCACAAAGTCTATTTCCCATTTGTCAAATGCCTGAAGTGTCACTTGCAGTCGTAGTGGCATCTCATCCCTTCTATTGGGTTTGCCGACCCATTGACATAGATCACATTGCTGACAATATTCTTTTGAGTCTCTATGTATTGTTGGCCACCATAATCCTGCGCGTAGTACCTTCTGCGCGGTAGCTTTTCCTGCATAGTGCCCTCCTGCTATTCCTTCATGGGTTTTTGCTAAAATTCTTGGTCATTCATGGTCTAGTACATATCTTCGTAAGATGCTATCAGTGCCCATTTTGTATAGATTCCTGCGATCAGTTGATAGTCGGCTACGCGGATTACCAGGTTCTTCTTCTACGCAGTGGTATATCCTTGCGGTGCAGTACCTGTGCTCAAGTACTGGATGATCTCTGTGAAGTAATCGTCAACAATCTGTACTGAGAAGAGCTATGCATCTGGAAATTTTTCTTCCAAATTTGTTGGTTCCTCTCCATTTATGACCCTCGATAGGGGTTAGGCCCTCCATTCAGTTTTCCTGGTTTGACTATTACCTCGAAGTCAAATTTTTGAAATAACAGTAACCATTGACATATTCTCCCCCCCCAACACTGGCTTGTTAACTAGGTATTTCAGGGCTGAGTGATCTGTAAACATCTTAAAGTGTTTTCCCAATAGGTAGTGTCTGTATTTCTGTAGTGCGTAAACCATAGCTAAGCCTTCTCTTTCCGTCGTGTTATAATTCTGTTCTGATTCTGATAATTTCCTGCTTGCGAACGCTATCGGGTGATCCAAGTCTCTTGCTCCTGGTTTCACTAAAATAGCTCCAAGTGCTATTGTTGATGCATCTACATGTACATGGAATGTCTTCTCCTAGTCTGAAAATACCAATATTGGTGCGGTGACCATCTTTTCCTTCAAAGTATCCAGACCCTGTTGGCACTCATCGTTCCATTGATACTTGGTATCCTTCCTTAACAATTTTTCCATAGGCATTGTAATCTGTGCGTAGCCTTTGATGATTTTCCTGTAATATTCCGTATGTCCTAACATTGCTCTTAGTTGGCAGACTGTTTTTGGTGCTGGTAGGTTAACAATGACTGCGATTTTGGCCGGATCCACTAGTAAACCCTGTTTGCATACTATGTGTCCCAGTAGTATCCCAAATGGTGTTCCAAATATGCATTTCTTGATATTCAGTGATATCTGGCACTGTCTACATCGTTCTAACATCAGGCGTAAAACTTCCACATGTTTTTTTAATAAGCTATAAACCGTCCAATCATCCAGGTATACTTCAAGAAATTGGTGGATGAATTCCTTAAATGCTGCGATGACCACTCTGGAGAATATCGCAGGTGCATTCTTCAGTCCGAACTGCATGACTGTGTATTGATAAGATCCCCATTCTGTCGCAAATGTGGTCTTGTGTCTATCCTCTTGTGCTATCTTAATCTGATGATATCCCGAGAATCCATCGGTGAATGAAGAGGCTTCGTTTCCTCCTATGTTCTCGAGTACTTCGTCCATGAATGGTGTGGGGAATGGGTCATGTAAGAAGGCATCGTTCAACTTCCTCAGGTCGATGTATATCATGATCCCTCTTCCCTGTTTCTTGTCCTGTACTACCATCGGGCTTATCCATTCTGATTCTTCGACTGGTTTGATGATGCCGGCCTCGAGCATCTTGTCGATTTCGTATTTAACTTTCTGTTTGTAGATGGGGTTCAGTCTATATGGTCGTTGTTTAATGGGTTTCGTATCAGTTCTGAGTGGTATCTTCATTTCTCCTAATTCTCCGGCTATTCCTTTCATCTTTGTAAAGGTTGTGGGAAAAAGGTTGCTGTATTTGCGCAATAATTCTATGATGCTTTCTAGTGTCTGTTCGTCCCAGTAATCTCCAATGCTGGCCATTTTGGGCTTCTTGGCGGTCCCTATGTTAACCTTCTTGATATTGATTGGCGCAGAGATGACCTTTGATTCTGAGGGTGGTCCTTCCACATCTCTCTTGCCTTCGACTTCTTCAATCTGAATATCACGCAGATCATCTTCATCTGGTGCTTCCTCCTGTACATGGTAGCATGACAATAGTTCTTTGACTCTCTGTTTATTCCGTTGTTGTACCTCTGTGATAACTTTCACTTCTGATTCTGTAATGAATATGACATCTCTGATCCATTTTAGGGCTGTGTCTATGTTGGGGTTCTCATGCTCGAATGAGAAAGTGACTGTAAAGTTCTGTTGGAGTGTTGCCCATGTCTTGGTTCCTTTTCGCATTTCCTAGTATATAAACCAATTCGCTGGTATGCCTTCTAAAGTATGAATGAAGTGGTGAGCCCATTCTTCTGGTGGCATCATTTTCCATAGTGTTTTACACACCTCCAAGTGTTCTGCTAGTATTCTTAGTCCATCATATTTTTGTCGGTTGTTCCATGTCTGTTCTGCGCTGAACCTTATGCACAGTAATCATTTGCATTAGTACCAATCTGCAATAGTCTCTTTGTGCGCACCCCACCATCTTGCGGGTGTAGCCTTTAGTGCTAAATCTAGTGCTAATAGTCTCTCGTTCTCTAATACTTCGTCTTCATATTGTGTCAAGAAAGTTTCCAAATCATTTAGTCCATGAAAACTGGGTGGTTCTCTGATTTCTGTGCCAAGCCATCTGACTGCACAGTCTATTCTTGCACACCTTCTTGTGGATACTTCGTGTAGTCTTTGCTACCAGTTTTCTAACCCAGTGTCTGAGTCTGTTGTGCATGAAGTAATGCTCCGCCAATTGAGTACCTCATTTGTAGTTGGGTTTATATAGTCCACATCACGCGTAGTTGTTTTGTACAACCGGCCGATTTTGTCTAGATCCAGACAAGTGGGTTCTATGAACCTCTCGCCTTCTGATGGGTCGAGTGGGGCTATAACCCTGTAGTCTCTCAACTCAAATGTCATTTTTTTGGTTTTCAAGTTAATTTTGGCCTGGTTGTCGAATGCCCAATCCAGACCAAGTAATGCTGGGTAAGGTGTTGTACCGTCTACTATTTCGATGACTTCAAAGTATACCTTAGTGTGCACACCATCCAGATCTATGGTTACTCCTTTCAGTCTACCTATTGGTAGGACTCTATGTTGATTTTCTAGCTTTAATTGAACAATTGAGTATCCCAGTGTAGGTTCTCCCATGCATTGCCATGTGGTTTTTGGTAGTACGTTCACCTCGGATCCTGGATCTAGTATAATATCTCCCATGTTGAAATCCCCAATGTTAAGAATTGATTCTAAATTCTCTACTTGTTCTTCTTCTTGTGTGTAGGTGGTTGACAGTTTTTAGTTCTGGCTTCTGTTTCGTCTCGCTGCTACATTTCTCTAGGATGTTTTGCAATACTTTGATAGATGAATGATCACTTAACATTTTGATGCATGATTGCAAAACGTATTTGATAGTACTTACTTGTTCCTTAGGTTGTATTCTGTTGGTATGGTTCAGCGATGGCGGCATGTCATATTCCAGAGATTTCTTGTTCTACTGTGTAGTCAGCACTATGTCCTCCTTCTAGAATTCTTTTCGTGCTTCTGTAAAAATCTCCTTTTCCTTTTGCGCGTCGAACTTCTTCTTGGGGTCAGGGTTCTTCTTTACCCATTGGTTCTGTGCTGGGTCCTGTCGAACTACGCCGTTTCTTGTTTTCGTTCCTCCTCGAGTGACTATGTTGATGTTCCGTCCATCATCTCTTGCTTCGACTGAAATCCACTGAACATTCTGGTTATTTTGGTTCCTTTTTTCGTGGATCTTGACGAGTAGTGTTGGACATTCCTCTGTATCGTGGTCCGAAGCGCGACAATACATACATGCCGCTGGTGGCAGTGGGCATTCCCGTGCACAATGTCCTGGTTGCTGGAAATTTTGACATGTGATTGGTCCTCTCCCACATCCAAAACCTCCTCTGGCTCTTCCTTCTCCTCTATAGGCTGTGCGATCACCTTGTGGCACGTTATATTGTGGTCCCTGATTATACTCGCGGTATTGTACTGGGGTTGTGATGTGTTGTACTGCGGCTGCGCGTTATTATAAGGTTGCTGCGCAGTATTATACTGCTGCTGCATAGTGTTGTATGGTGCTGGGGCTTGAGTGAACTGTGGTGCTGCCTGCCCAGTCATCATTTCTTCTTGTACCCTGTATGCGTCTGAGGTTTTTTCCCACATCAGCTCCATAGTTCTACAGTCTTTGTCGTCATGGCCGACTGACTTGCAAAAGGTGCAATATGAGTTCGTTGGGATTGTTTGGTATTTCTCCATCATCATGTAATGGTAAGGGTCGTGACCCGGTTTCTTGCAGATTTCATACCATAATCCCCCCTATGGTAGTGGGTTTGGCATCCTTGTTGCCATATACTGCGCGAACGTTAGACATTCTTTTTTGTGGTGTCCTTCTGTCCTGCATGTGGTACACCAAACGACTTCTCATTTGTCCTTGTTCTTATTCTGGTTCAATTGAAATGTTAAGTTCTTCAGATCCTCTTTCAGTTCTTTGATAGCCGGGTCCATCTACTGGTACTGATTCTCTTCCAATTGCAAGGCTGACTGCAGAGACTCTTCTTGTGTCTGAAACTTCTGTTGTCGTAGTGGATATTTTAAGTGTGGGAGTAGTGAGTTGACAAACAGGTGTCGATGTTGCATCTCGGTCATAAGGTATTTTAAATTCCATTTTAATCGCTTGAATCTTTGATCAATCTCCCATACCGATTCTCCTGGTTTTTCTCTTATCTCAATCATCTCGTTCATACACTGATCCTCTGAGATCGGCTTCTGGAACTCATTTATTAATAGTTTCTTAATGTCCTCCAGTGTCCTTGTCATCCTGAGAGCATTTTTCTTGTCTAGACTCATGTACCGGTCTAGTGCGCGGTCTCTTAGCGTAATCGCTAGTTGCGTGAGTTTGGTGTTGTCATCAATGATTTTCTTTGCTTCTCAGATCTTGGCGCAAATGAATAGATGCTTCTCAGGGTCTTGTACTGCTTCTCCTCGAAACTCTGGTAATCTGATAGTAGGGTCGTGTCCTGCCATTTTGAGTATTGAACTACTGCCTCCTCTGCGCGGTGTGGATACTTGAATAAGATTACCTAAAATGACTCCTCCAATTGTCGCTCCTTATGTAGGTGTACTTCCTGCTGTCAAACTTCCTCTGAACATTGGTTGCCTAAACGGTGGTGTTCTCTGTGGTGTATTGGTCGCACATGGGTTTATGGGTTCCACACTGACATTGATATGAAAGGGGTGGCCATCTTCTCCTCCCGTTCTTGGGCCTCTTGTTTTCCTCTCATAGGTGACGCACAAAATTTCCTGAATCTGCTCCACAACCCAGAGATCCTCTACCTCTTCCTCATCGCTTGCCAAGCCCTCCCTTTCAGCTACGACTCTCTTCTTGGTGTTTATCTTATATTGGTAGGGTGCTCCACTACGCATCGTTCTTGATGACGCCAAGATCCACTTGAGATGGTCATCATCCATCGATATCAGGTCCAAGGGTTCCTCCTCCTTCTTCTCTTTATCCTTCCCTCCTTCGATTCCTCCTCTTTCTTTTAGTGCTTCCCTCGTTCCCCCATGCATGCACGGAATTCTAACTGTCTAATTCCATTGTCATTACACCTTTGTTATATAGCAGTATCTTGATAGAAGTATACAGGGATCGAATGTACCTCCCTCTGGGTCCTTGTATAAATTCTTGGTCGGCTACGCTATATGACTTTCCCGTGTCTACCACAAACTCTGTGATGAATCCTGCCACAATACTGTCAAGCCAAAAGTCTACTACATGGGTGAATTTGTTTTTCACCTGCTGCAGTTGCTGAATCTGTACTAGATTCCAATCTAGCTGTCGAATCCGGTTCATCGGGTGATTATCTGTTAACCTTAAGATCCACTCCTGTAGTAGATGCAGAGAATCACAGAAAAAGATTTTGTGTAAATCTGTAAACACGTATTTATCCAGGTATTTGCGTGGTGTGATTCTAGGGTTTCTATTGTCTTTGTGTGGAAATTCTATCTCTTTAGTTCTCAACTAACCCTCGATTTCTTCTCTCGTGGGGTTCCAAGGTCTCCACATTCCCTTCTAATGACTCATTTCTTCTTCGATGGTTCTTGTCCACTCTATTTCATATACTTAGTCCTATCTTGTTCCTCTTAACATGACAATGAAACCATTTGTTGGTTTTATCGACTCCCTTCTTAGGTTATCTGAGTTATTGACCTAGGGTTCATGTCATTCGGGGTTTCAACAAAGCCTCTAAATATCGGCCCTCCTGGTAAACCAGAAGGCAACACAACACCCAGAAGGTACTGCGCAGTCTCACTCGAGATAGCTATGGATGGTTGACTGTAAGACTCAGGTGTTTACAGTCTAGGACATAGTAGGGGATAAAGGGTTTCTTGATCAAGGCCCTATTTTGTGAACTGTTACTATAATCTACTTGTTCTTAGGAATCACATGTGTATAACTCGAAATATAAACAAATTCTAATAATGCATTTGGTTATTCATCAATCGTAATCATCTATTGTTGAAATAAGTTAAATATATGCAAACATTCAACACATTACATAGATATTACTGTGGTTCACCCCTCGTAGGATATGTCCACAAAGATTTGTCTCTTGGCTCTTTTATTATGGTAGTTCTTGATTTCCTTGCACCGTGCGCTTACAGTTCTTCGCAAAAGTGGGTAAGATCTATTTGAGGCGAACTAGATCGCACCAGGCTCTACATCCTGTGGTCTAATCCTCAGATATACCTTCCCTCATATATTTCTTTCTCAACAACTTACAAAACTCAGTTCATACGACTCAAAATCCTTCACGTATCGCCAACAACAATCCTCGGAAAAATCACTCAATAACAGTCGCAATCCTCATAACAAACTAACATAAAATCATCATCAACACCAACAACCCTATATGATACTTTCGTATCTATATTTATACATTTCGGGCTCTTCAACCACTTACAGAATATTACCAAAACCCTAACCCTTCTTCCGTTAGGTTTTTCTCCCATACGTGTGTTGTTCTTCCTCCAACTGTCACTTTCCTATGTGCACGCTTTCTTGCATTCATGCGTGTTGATATTTTTCCAGTTGTCACTTCAGTTTCCTGCACGCTTTCTTTCCCATGATCGTCCTTCTTTCCACTTCGGCCTGGTGCCAACAAGGGCCTATGAAATTTTAGGAAGAGAATAGAGAAAAATAAGTTGGCCCTACATATTCCTTTTCTTCCTCTTCTCATATTGCTAGATTATATGCTCTTCAAACAAGTTATGGTTCTTAAATGATAGATTTAGGAACATTAGAAATGAAAACATGTACAAATGCACTACAACTCTAGGGATATTTGGAACATACTATATTTGAGATTTAGATCCATAGTAAGATGCATAGACTCCTATGAAATAGTAACCTAGATGCATTGACAAAACATGGTAGGATTGATTAAGCAACTACCTTTTTCTCCTCTTCTTCTTCACTTAGGACTATATCCATCTCAATAGCTACTGGGTATCAATCTAGATCTT
>JASDQU010101054.1:102289-120692 GCA_032191745.1 Picea mariana | reverse complement strand
TGTTATCGCACAATTTGTAGTTTGGGAAAATCCCAACCCAATCCATAAGTGTGTGACACAGGTAGGAACACCTATCACTGTCACCGCAATAGATGTCCCCCTCATTTTAGTGAAGGACAAATCCAACACAAGGGAGGCTTCTCAGGTGACCCTAGGGGGATTTGGATGGGAGAAGCAAAGAGATTGAAGAGTTCCCCTATAGGTAAATTTCAAGGATAGGAATGAGGCTTGAGAAAAAATATTATGAGTTAATAAATGGTTCCCAAGGTTGTGCCCCTGCAAAACAATGTTAGACTTGCTCAGAACAAGACAATATATGATTATTAAAGCCTCAAAACCAATGGGGAATTAGAAAGAAACCTTGTTGTCCCAAAATTGTAGCAGTATGGAAATATATATCAGTAGTAAAGAAGCTATGACAGCTGCAAATTAAATCATCAAAATCAAGTGTATGATGTTGGAAAACAAAGCTAGGAATGAGTAGACAATTTTCCAATAATTAAACCAAGACTTTGATAGCAAGATAGGGTTGTTATTAAGTGTTACCAGCTGTTGGTTTCTTTTGTCTGAGTTATTGACCCATGGTTCATGTCGTTCGGGATTCCAACAAAGCCTCTAACTATCGGCCCTCCTAGTAAACCAGAAGGCAACGCAGCACCCGGAAGGTACTACGCAGTCTCACCCGAGATAGCTATAGATGGTTGACTGTAAGACTCAGGTGTTTACAGTCTGGGATAGAGTAGGGGATAAAGGGTTTCTTGATTATGGTTCTATTCTGCGAACCGTTACTGTAATCTACTTGTTCCTAGGAATCGTATGCATATAACTCAAAATATAAACGGATTCTAATAATGAATTTGGTTATTCATCAATTATAATCATCTATTTCTGAAAGAAGTTAAAGATATGCAGACATTCAACACATTACACAAAAAATACTGTGGTTCACCCCTCCTGGGATACTTCCACAAAGATATGGCTCTTAGCTCTTTTATTATGGTGGTTCTTGATTTCCTTGCACCGTGCGCTTACAGTGGTCCACAAAAGTGGGTAAGATCTATGTGAGGTGAACTAGATCGCTCCAGGATCTACAACCTGCGGTCTAATCCTCAGATCTACCTTCCCTCCTATCTATTCTTGCTCAACAACTTACAAAAATCGGTTCATACAACTCAAAATCCTTCCCGCATTACCGACAGCAATACTCGGAACAATCACACAATGACAATCATAATCCTCATAAAAACTAGCATAAAATCAACAATAATAACAACAACAACAATAACCACTTCCTATATGATACTTTCGTATCTATATTTATACATTTCAGGATTTTCAGCCACTTACAGAATATTACCAAAACCCTAACCCTTCTTACGCTAGGTTTTTCTCCCATGCGCGTGTTGTTCTTCCTCCAGCTGTCGCTTTCCTCTATGGACGCTTTTTTGCATTCGCTCGTGCTGATATTTTTCCAGTTGTCACTTCAGTTTCTTACACGCTTTCTTTCCCATGATCATCCTTCTTTCCACTTCATCCTAGTGCCAACAGGCCCCCAACATTGACATGTGACTCGTCCCGAGTCACCTAATTGCGTTGTGCATCCTCGATATCCCTAGCGATCGTTTGGAACTTCTCTTGCAATTTTGCTACCTTTGTCAGTGCCTGCACAGTTTTTTCTTTGATAGTATCGACTGTTTGTGTTGCTACTTCTACGGTTATCAATTCTGCACATTCTAGTTGATTTTGTGTTGACTATGTTTTGGCTTCTTTTGCCTGCTCCAGTACTGTTGCTATCCATTCCTGCAATGGTTCTATTTGAGCCTGCCACTCATGTTTCTGTGTTTGCACGGTGAGAAGTTCTGCATGTAACTTATTTAGCTCTTGTGTCCCCTTGACCCGTTCTAGAATTGGGATGGTTTTCTGTTGCTGCTTGAATTATTGGATCTTTGCATTGATTGTTTCCTCCTCCTTGTCCCATTGTTGGACCTGTGGATCCTCTTCTAGTTTTGTCCATAGTTGTGCTGCTTTATCCAGCAAGTCGGTTGTTGTGCCGACCTATTTTTCCAGCTCTTGAAGTTGTGTTGTTGCTTCCTTCTTCCTCTACTCCTTTATTGCTGGTGGAGTTGTTGGTCTAATCTGTCCACAGAGAGTTTCGATCTCCTTCTGATATTGATCAATTGTCTGCACAATTTGATCGATCTTTTCTGCCGCTGGGAGTTCACTTCCTTGCGCAGTAGTTGGAAGTTTTCTGAAAATGTCTTCCACTCTACGTTCCAACTCAGTTTTGCATCCCTTCTCCTCCTACGTTTATGATTTTGCCTGTGCGCAAACTATTTCCAGTGTTTCTCGCTTCTTTGTTGCTTGTTGTAGTTCGACCAAGCTTTTATGTGCTCGAGACTATATCTCATGGTCGATGCTAACCTGCAATTGGTATAAGGCCTTTGCTGGCATTCGTGTTAGGACCAATTGGATCTGATCCAAGTCCTTCAGTCATGTCTGTCCCACAATCTCATCCATTCATATCATGCTCAGATTTATGTAAACCGTGGAATGTGGTTTCGAAATAACTGGGTCACGTTTTCCTACCTCCATTCTTTCTGTGGTCTATGCACTTGATGGTTCTATGACTCTGTTGCTTCTTGTAATCTAGGCTTCTCCAAATTTCTTCAGGAGTTTCCCCATTTCTGCCATCTCCTTCTGCAGTTTATCCCTGTGGTGCGTTGCATGATCAAATTCCTCTGCGAGGCAATCCTGGACCATTCTAGCAATCATCTCGCCACTGTCCTCTGTGATTGTGTATTTTGGTGGTGATCATTGTGCCTTTGATTTCTTGCGCGCACCTATTTCCTGTACCACTGGTCTCTTAGTTCCCCCTGGTTTTAGTGTGATGAGGTTCATCGTGGTTTCATGTGCTCCCTTAGCTGGGTTCTGTTGTTCATTGGTTGGTTGAGTGGTTTTTTTTCTCCCCTTCTAGGTCTCTGGCTTCTCTAAGCCACCTTCTGTCTGAGTCGACTTGATTTGGCCCATTCTTGTTTTCTTGGGTACTGGGACTTGTGGAGGTTGTGTTTCCACCTGCGGAGCCCCTCCTTCTATTGTTTGTCCTGGTATTGCTCTGGGTATAGTTGGGATTTTCCATTCATCTGGCCACTCATGGATGATCATGTCAATGTTTCCCTCGGTGACGCGGTAGCGGATCTTTAGCCATTGTTTATGTGGGTCTTTTTTTTGCTGTATCCACATGGCTTGTCTCCTAGCCCAAAAATTGGCGATGCCCTCGAATCATGTGACAGCCTCTGGTGTTATCCTTCATGCTCAGTTGATTGCTTCCTGCATTTCTCGTAGGTAAGCTTCAAATATAATCCCATTTTCCTTCTTATGCTTGACCATTGGCACGGATTTCAGGATGTGATATCTTGCTCCTCCTGGCTATGGTGTGGTACATAAGGTGATGTGGTCCGGTTCTTTCCATCCCACGAAAGCGATGAGAGTAATCAGCCATGAATAATGAAATTTTGTACCTACTTTCTGCGCATATCTACAGTCTATTTGGAACAAGTTTGAAAAATATGGCGCCCATCTCATTAAGGTGCCTTCCACGCACTGAGCTGCAGCTATGATGACTCATGTCGGTACTTCATCTTTGCGGCATTTTCTTAGCAATTTGTAGGATAAGATATTTGCTCCCAATTGTGTTGCGGCATCATTAATTCACTTGATTATAATGCCTCTCATTCCCCTTTCGGTTCCATATTTCTTCTTCATTTCTTCTGCCAATTATTTTTCCTTGGACTTGTCATCCAGTATCAGCACGGGACCCATACCCTATATGGGTAGTCCTGTAATCTACGCAATAAGTTAAAGAGTTATGGGAATAGGTTTTTCCAGCCATACATCCCCTCCATGTGTAACTGCTAACAGTTGCTTGATGCATGCCGTCGCATATTGGCCTCTGCCAAAGTGTGGTATCTTCAGCAATCCTAAGATTTTGGTTCTGTCCAGTTCAGTTGCCCACTGGCGTGGCTTAGTGATAGTTCCTTCGAGAGGGTTCACGGTTATTGTCTCCATAAAGACTTGTGGTGCAAGCTCTAGGTATTTTATTTCATCTGCTACGTCATGGTCGGAAAATTTGAGCTTGCCAACGTGACCCAATAGTTGTGAGTCCACCTATATTCCTTCTGGTGTGCGAGGTAGCACAATCTCTGCAGTTGGTTTCTTTCGAGGCAAGCTCGGTATCTGAATCTTGTCTTTCTGCTGTGTTGGCTGGTTCAAAGTTCCAGCAACTCCCCATTGCTGCTTCGCCATCCATTCTTCCCAATCCTTGCCCATTTCACCAGTCGGCTTGGCCAAAAAAAAAAATTCTGGGATGGGTATTTGTGGAACATTTGGTTGGGCCTCTACTTCTTAGTTCTGTGTGCTTTCGTTTATTTCCATGGATGCTTCGGCGTTTTCTGGTTGTTCTTCATGATGAGTTCCTACTGCTTCATTCTAAGGCTCCTACGTTGCTTTCGATGTGTCCTCTTTCCCGGTTTCCGCTTGGGGCTGCAGGATCTCTTCCTGTATGGGTGTTGATTCGACTGGAATGTCCTCCGGCGATGGGATTTCGTCATATCAATTATCTCCGGTGACTACTGGTCATTCTCTTCACATATCCCTCGTGACCTAGTTTAAACCCTAGTAGGTCGGACTGTCTGGCTTGGTTCTGCGAGCTTTGGTGGTGCTATACTGGTGTCAAGCGGATGTTTTCTTGGTTCAAATAGCTCGGGTAAGCTCTGTGATCTCGCTCTGTGTGTTCGAGTTGTTCTTTTTGTTTCTCTATTCTTCTTGTGTGAATAGACTAACTGTTTATGTGCTCGTGTGTTGTATGGGTGTGCCATGAAGCTTGTTGAGGATGCCTCCTACCTTGTGTGATTAATGTACCATAAGTGTGGGTTAAATGCATCCGTGGCGGTTTCGTACCTGCCCTTATGGCTACTTTTCCGATGACATCCCATCCATCCTTTCCTTGCTTTAATTCTGCTGCATGTTGTCATGTCAGTGTGCTTTTACTAACTTTCCTTTTCCCACTTATTTCCCTTTCTGATATGGCCATTGTCTTTTCCCTCACTAGTTTCGTGTTGCGTATGCGACTTGTCCGTCATGTTGCACACTGGTTTTTTTTTTCAGTTTTACTTTGCGATGTACTGCGTGGTTGGTAGTCGATTATCCCTGTATAGCTTCAGTCGGATATCGTTGATCATTCCTCTTAGTTCTTCACCTGCTAGATCTTTCAACTGTACAACTCCTCCATCTGTGACATCTTTTACCTCATATGGTCCTAGCCAATGCATCCTGAACTTCCCTGGGTGCTGCAGTGCTTTACTGTCATAGAGAAATACTATATCTCCTTCCTTGAACATATTTCTCTTGATGTGGCGGTCGTGCCACACTTTGTCTCTCGCTTTCTGTACTCGTTGGTGGAATCCTGCCAAGATTCGGTCTTCCTCCATTGACAGTAATTGATCCAGTCGTTCCTAGACTACGCCTCATTCTGTCATTTGTGTGATAGCTACTACACATAGACTAGGTATTAGAAATTCTAATGGCACTACTGCTTCTTGACCATAGACCAGTTTGAATGGTGTGTGACCTGTCAAATTTTTGCATGTGGTTCTATATGCCCATAGTACTGCTAGTACCTTGAGATCCCAATCGTCCATGTTGACGTTGTATATCTTCGTCAGGGAATTCTCTAGAATTTTGTTGAAGGATTCTATTGTGCCATTAGCCTATGGGTGATATGGTGTGCTTTTTTGGTGATGAACTTTGAACTCTTCGAGCATCACTTGGATGGTGTTGTTGATGAAGTGTGTTCCTTGATCGCTCATCAAAATTCTTGGGCACCCAAATCTAGTAATTACCTGTTCGAAAATAAAGTGGGCAGTTGTTTCGGCACTGCAATCTTTTACTGGTGCATCTTCCACCCATCTTGTTAAATATTTGGTCGTGGTGATAATATATCTCTCCCCTGTTCTCTTGGCGGGTGGGTTAATGGGTCCCACAAAGTCTATTGCCCATTTTTCGAATTCCTAAAGTGTCACTTGTGGTCGTAGTGGCATCCCGTCCCTTCTGTTGGGTTTGTCGACCCGTTGACAGACATCACATTGCTGATAATATTATTTCGAGTCTCTATGTATCATTTGCCACCATAATCCTGTGCATAGTACCTTCTGCGTGGTAGTTTTTCCTGCGTAGTGCCCTCCTGCTATTCCTTCGTGGGATTCCGCTAAAATTCTCGGGCGTTTGTGTTCTAGTACGTATCTTCGTAAGATGCTATCTGCGCCCATTTTGTATAGATGCGCTGCGATCAACTGATAGTCGATTGCGCAGACTACCAGGTTCTTCTTCTGTGCATTGGTATATCCTTGCAGCGCAGTACCTATGCTCAAGTACTGGATGACCTCTACGAAGTAATCGTCAGCAATCTATACTGAGAATATTTGTGCATCTGTAAAGTTGTCTTCCAATTATGTTGGTTCCTCTCCATTTGTGACCCTCGATAGGTGGTCAGGCCCTGCATTCAGTTTCCCTGGTTTGACTATTACCTCGAAGTCAAATTCTTGAAATAAAAGTAACCATCGAAAGATTCTCCCCCCCAACACTGGCTTGTTAACTAGGTATTTCAGGGTTGAATGATTTGTGAACATATTAAAGTGTTTTCCCAATAGGTAATGTCTGTATTTCTATAGTGTGTAAACCATAGTTAAGCCTTATATTTCCGTCGTGTTATAATTTTGTTCTGAGTCTGATAATTTCCTTCTTGCGAATGTTATCGGGTGATCCAAGTCTCCTACTCCTAGTTGTGCTAAGATAGCTCCAAGTGTTATTGCTGACGCATCTACATGTACATGGAATGTCTTTTCCCAGTCTAGAAATACCAATATTGGTGCAGTGACCATATTTTCCTTCAGGGTATCCAGACCGTGTTGGCACTCGTCGTTCCATTGATACTTGGTATCCCTCCTTAATAGTTTTTCCATAGGCATTGTAATCTTCACGTAGCCTTTGATGAATTTCCTGTAATATCCCGTATGTCCTAACGTTGCTCTTAGTTGGCGGACTGTTTTTTGTGTTGGTAGGTTAACAATGACTACGATTTTGGTCGGATCCACTACTAAACCATGTTTACATACTATGTGTCCCAGTAGTATCCCAAATGGTGCTCCAAATATGCATTTCTTGATATTCAGTGATATCTGGCACCGTCTGCATCATTCTAACATTAGGCGTAAAACTTCCACATGGTTTTTTAACAGGTTGTAAACCATCCAATCATCCAGGTATACTTCGAGAAATTGGTGGATGAATTCCTTAAATGATGTGATGACCACTCTGGAGAATATCGCAGGTGCATTCTTCAATCCAAACAACATGACTGTGTACTGATATGATCCCCATTCTGTCGCAAATGTGGTCTTGTGTCTATCCTCTTGTGTTATCTTAATCTGATGATATCTCGAGAATCCATCGGTGAATGAATAGGCTTCATGTCCTCCTACGTTCTCGAGTACTTCATCCGTGAATGGTGTGGTGAATGGGTTGTGTAAGCATGCATTTTTCAAATTCCTCAAGTTGACGCATATCCTAATCCCTCTTCCTTGTTTCTTGTCCTGTACTACCATCAGGGTTATCCATTCTGATTCTTCGACTAGTTCGATGATGTCGACCTCGAGCATCCTATCGATCTCATCTTTAACTTTCTGTTTGTAGATGGGGTTCATTCTATATGGTTGATTTTTAATGGGTCTTGCCTCAGGTTTGAGTGGTATCTCCATTTCTCCTAATTCTCTATCTATTCCTTTCATCTCTGTAAAGATCGTGGGAAAAAGGTTGTTGTATTCGTGTAACAATTATGTGATTCTTTCTAGTGTATGTTTGTCCCAATAATCTCCAATGCTGGCCATTTTGGGCTGCTCGACGATCCCTTTGTTAACCTTCTTGATATTGATTGGCACAGAGATGACCTCTGATTCTAAGGGTGGTCCTTCCACATTCCTCTCATCTTCGACTTCTTTGATCTGAATATCGCGCGGATCATCTTCATCCAGTGCTTCTTCCTGTACATGGTAGCATGACAGCAGTTCCTTAATTGTCTACTTATTCCGCTATTGTACCTCTGTGATAACTTCCACTTCTGGTTCCGTAATGAATATGACATCTCTTATCCATTTCAGGGCCATGTCTATGTTGAGGTTCTCATGCTCGAATGAGAAAGTGACTGTAAAGTTCTGTTGGACTGGCACCCATGTCTTGGTTCCTTTTCGCAATTCCTGGTCTATATACCACTTCGTTGGTATGCCTTCTAAAGTACGAATGAAGTGGTGAGGCCATTTTTCTAGTGGTGTCATTTTCAATAGTGTTTTACATGCCTCCAAGTGTTCTGCTGGTATTCCTAGTCCATCATATTTTTGTCGGTTGTTCCATATATGTTCTGCATCAAACCTTATGCGCAGTAATTGTTTGCATTGGTACCAATCTGTAATAGTCTCTTTGTGCACACCCCACCATCTTGCAGGTGTAGCCTTTAGTGCTAAGTCGAGTTCTAATAGTCTTTGGTTCTCTAATACTTTGTCTTCATATTGTGTTAAGAAAGTTTCCAAATTATTTAGCCCGTGAAAACTGGGTGGTTCTCTGATTTCTATGCCAAGCCATCTTACTGCGTGGTCTATTCTCACACACCTTCTTGTGGATACTTCATGTAGTCTTTGCTGCCATTTTTCTAACCCAGTGTCTAAGTTCGTTGTGCATGAAGTAGTTCTCCGCCAACTGAGTATCCTATCTACAGTTGGGTTTATATAGTCCAAATCGCACGCAGTTGTTCTGTACAACTGGTCAATTTCATCTATATCCAAACAAGTGGGTTCAACGAACCTCTCACCTTCTGATGGGTCGAGTGGAGCTATAACCCTGTAGTCTCCTGACTCAAATGTCATTTTTCTGGTCTTCAAGTTAATTATGGCTTGTTTGTCAAACGCCCAATCCAGTCCAAGTAGTATTGGGTAAGGTGTTGTACCGTCTACTATTTCGATGACTTCAAAGTATGCCTTAGTGCACACACCATCTAGATCTATGGTTACTCCTTTCAATCTACCTATTGGTAGGACTCTATGTTGATTCACTATATTTAATTGAACAGTTGAGTATCCCAGTGTAGGTTCTCCCATGCATTGCCATGTGGTTTTTGGTAGTACATTCACCTCGGATCTTAGATCTAGTATAATATCTCCCATGTTGAAATCCCCAATGTTAGCATTGATCCTAAATTCTCTACTTGTTCTTCTTCTTGTGTGTAGGTGGTTGATAGTTTTCAGTTCTGGCTCATGTTCTGTCTCGCCACTACATTTCTCTAGGATGTTTTTCAATACTTTGATGGATGAGGGATCAGCTAACATTTTGATGCATGATTGCAAAAAGTCTTTGAGAGTACTTACTTGTTCCTCAGGTTGTATTCTGTTGGTATGGTCCAGTGATGGAAGCATGTCATATTCTGGAGCTTCCTTGTTCTATTGTGAAGTCATCACTATGTCCTCCTTCTGGAATTCTTGTTGGGCTTCTGTAAAGATCTCCTTTTCCTTTTGCGCATCGAACTGCTTCTTGGGGTCAGGGTTCTTCCTTACCCATTGGTTATGCGCTGGGTCCTATCAAACTGCATCGTTTCATGTTTTCATTCCTCCTCAAGTGACTATCTTAATGTTCCATCCGTCATCCCTTGCTTCGGCTGAAATCCACTAAACATTCTGGTTATTTTGGTTCCTTTTTTCCTGGATCTTTCTTAGGGTCGGACATTCCTCTGTATTGTGGTCTGAAGAGTGACAATACATACAGGTCATTGGTGGTAGTGGGCATTCACGTGCATAATGTTCTGGTTGCTGGCAATTGTGACATGTGACTGGTCCTCTCCCATGTCCAAAACCTCCTCTGGCTCATCCTGCTCCTCTATAGGCTACACGATCACCTCGTGGCGCTTTATATTGTGGTCCCTAATTATATTCTGTGGTATTGTGTTGGGGTTGTGCTGGGTTGTACTGCAGCTGTGCATTATTATAGGGTTGTTGTGCCGTATTATACTGTTGATGCGCAGTGTTTTATGGTGCTAGGGCTTGACTGAACTATGGTGCTGCCTACCCAGGCATCATTTCTACCTATACCCTGTAGGTGTCTGAGGTTCTTTCCCGCATCAACTCCATAGTTCTGCAATCTTTGTCGTCATGGCCGATTGACTTGAAAAAAGTAAAATATGAGTTCGTTGGGACTGTTTGGTATTTCCGCATCATCGTGCAATGGTAAGGGTCGTGACCCAGTTTCTTGCAGATTTCACACCATAATCCCCCCTGTTGTAGCGGGTTTGGCATCCCTATCGCTATATACTGTGCAAACATCGGACATTCATTTTTTTTGTGTCCTTCTGTCCTACATGTGGTACACCAAACGTCTTCTCGTTTATCCTTGTTCTTATTCTAGTTCAACTGAAATGTTAAGTTCTTCAGATCCTCTTTCAATTCTTCGAAAGTCAGGTCCGTCTGTTGATACTGATTCTCTTCCAATTGTAAGGCTGCCTGTAAATCCTCTACTTGTGTCTGAAACTTTTGTTGTCATAGTGGGTATTTTAAGTGTGGGAGTAGTGAGTTGATAAATAGGTTCTTATGTTGCATCTCGGTCATGAGGTATTTTAACTTCCCTTTTAGTCTCTTGAACCTTTGATCAATCTCCCATATCAATTCTCCTAGTTTCTATCTTATTTCAATCATCTCGTTCATATGTTGATCCTCTGAGCTCGGCATATGGAACTCATTGATTAATAGTTTCTTAATGTCGTCCTTGGAGAATTGTTCATGTCTAGACTCATGTACCAGTCTAGTGCGCGGTCTCTTAGCGTGATCACTAGTTGCGCGAGTTTGGTGTTGTCATCAGTGATCTGCTTTGATTCCCAGATCTTGGTGCAAATGAATAGATGCTTCTCAGGGTCTTCTGTTGCTCCTACTCGAAACTCTGGTAATCTGATAGTAGGTTCATGTCCTTCCATTTTGAGTACTACACTACTTCCTCCTCCGCGCAGTGTGGATACTTGACTAATATTACCTGAACTGGATCCTCCAATTGTTGCTCCTTGTTTAGATGTACTACCTGCTATTGGACTTCTTTTGAACTTTGGTCGCCTAAACAGTGGTGTTCTCTGTGGTGTATTGGTCGTGCATGGGTTTATGGGTTCCACACTAACATTGAATTGAAAGGGGTGGTTGTCTTCTTCTCCCATTCTTGGGCCTCTGGTTTTCCTCTCGTAGGTGGTGCACAGGATTTCCTCAATCTGCTCCATAGCCCGGAGATCCTCTACCTCCTCCTCGTCACTTTCCAAGCCCTCCCTTTTGGCTACCGTTCTCTTCTTTGTGCTTATCTTATATTGGTAGGGTGCTCCACTACGCATCGTTCCTGATGATGCCAAGATCCACTTGAGTTGGTCGTCATCCATCGATATCAGGTCCAAGGGTTCCTCTTCCTTCTTCTCTTTATCCTTCTCTCCATCCATTCCTCCTTTCTCTGTCAGTGCTTCCTCCCTTTCCCCATGCGCGCATGGAAGTCTAACTGTCTTATTCCATTGTCATTACACCTTTGTTATAAAGCAGTATCTCGATAGATGTATATAGGGATTGAGTATACCTTCCTCTGGGTCCTCGTAGAAATTCTTGCTCAATTGCGTTGTATGACTTTGTTATGTCTACCGCAAAATCTATGATGAATCCTGCCACAATACTGTCAAGGAAAAGGTCTACTGCGTTGGTGAATTTATTGTTCACCTATTGCAGCTGATAAATCTGTACTAGAGTCCAATCTAGTTGTCGAATCTGATTCCTCGGGTGATTATCCATTAATCTTAAGATCCACTCCTGTAGTAGATGCGAAAAATCACAGAAAAAGATTTCGTGTAAATCTATAAATACATATTTATCTAGGTATCTGTGTGGTGTGATTCTAGGGTTTCTATTGTCTTTGTGTGCAAATTCTATCTCTTTAGTGCTCAACCAACCCTTGATTTCTTCTCTCGTGGGGTTCCAAGGTCTCCACATTCCCTTCTAAAGGCTCATTGCTTCTTCGATGGTTCTTGTCCACTCTATCTCATCTACTCAGTCCTATCTTGTTCCTCTTGTCCCAACAATGGAACCATTTGTTGGTTTCTTTTGTCTGATTTATTGACCCAGGGTTCATGTCATTTGGGATTCCAACAAAGCCTCTAACTATCGGCCCTCCTGGTAAACCAGAAGGCAACGCAGCGCCCGGAAGGTACTGTGCAGTCTCACCTAAGATAGCTATGGATGGTTGACTATAAGACTCAGGTGTTTACAGTCTAGGATAGAGTAGGGGATAAAGGGTTTCTTGATTACGGTCTTGTTCTGTGAACCGTTACTATAATCTACTTGTTCCTATGAATTGTATGCATATAACTCAAAATATAAATGGATTATAATAATGAATTTGGTTATTCATCAATTATAATAATCTATTGTTGAAAGCAGTTAAAGATATGCAAACATTTAACACATTACACAGAGATTATCGTGGTTCACCCCTCCTGGGCTACATCCACAAAGATCTGGCTCTTGGCTCTTTTATTGTGGTGGTTCTTGATTTCCTTGCACCACGCGCTTACAGTGGTCTGCAAAAGTGGGTAATATCTATGTGAGGCGAACTAGATCGCACCAGGCTCTACAGTCTGTGGTCTAATCCTCATATCTACCTTCCCTCCTATCTATTCTTGCTCAACAACTTACAAAACTTGGTTCATACAACTCAAAATCCTTCTCGCATTGTCGACAGCAATACTCAGAACAATCACACAATGAAAATTGTAATCATCATAAAAACTAGCATAAAATCAACAATAATAACAACAACAACAATAACCATTTCCTATATGATACTTTCGTATCTATATTTATACATTTCGTTCTTTTTAGCCACTTACAGAATATTACCAAAACCCTAACCCTTCTTACGCTAGGTTTTTCTCCCCGTGTTGTTCTTCCTCCAGTTGTCGCTTTCCTCTATGCACGCTTTCTTGCATTCACTTGTGTTGATCTTTTGCCAGTTGTCACTTCAATTTCCTGCACGCTCTCTTTCCCATTATTGTCCTTCTTTCCAATTCAGCCTGGTGCCAACACCAGCAATTTTTTATGACAGCCTTATGGATATAGAAAAAAATTTCTACATCAACAATTTTTGGCCACTATAATCAACAAGTAAGACACCCAAACAATAACCTTTCAATCGTAGATCAATTATGACAGCTTGCAAGTAAATTTCAGTCGTAGAAAAGTTGTAAAAGAGTGAGAGAGATTGAGTTTGTTTCAGCCCTAATAGTTTTAGGTTAATCATTATTACAATAGGGCCTCCAATTCAATAATATTAGTGTCTTATCTATTGGGTAATGGAGTCTCTTGTCGTAGAGCTAGGGTTTATTACTCTTCTAGGGGTGTAATCCTTTTTACTCTCTAGAGAAAACAAACCTTAGTAATGATAAATTGAAAGGGTGTAAGCCTTTTTACTCCTTGTAGCAACCCTTTAAAATCCTTTTCAATGACAATAAAAGAGAGATCCTTGATGGAGAGTGTATGCCTTTATACACCTCCAAGGTTTTGACAAACTAACCTTGAAATCAAGAAGAAACACATACAATTGCAGAAATTCCTTACCTAATCCAAGAGATAGCATGAGAAACCCTTACTTATCAAGATATTCCAATCAATTTTCAAGAAAAAGCATCCAAGAGAGGTCACTACCCTTCCTTCAACCAATATACAAGTAAATCATCCATTTGCACAAGAAACAAGAGAGTGAATTTCCCAAGTAGGGTGAAAATTTCAGCCAAGAGTTATGTAATTCTCAAGTGAGTTATGTCTAAAATGAAAATGAGATGGCCTCTATTTATATGAGGCAATATAAATCATTTTTTTCCAAATAAAAAACAAATTAAAAGGAGGTTGACCCCCTTTATTTACCTTTACAATTTACAAAAATGAAATTTACATAAAGCAAAACCCTCAAAGCGTGACGTCATGTCCTAGAAGGGTGACATTGAGCCTCTAGATGCAAGTCATTGGGCCTCCAAAGTCAATGTGTCAATATCTCATGTGATAGAGATTCATGGCATGCCTCTTCTTCCTTCAAAACACATCACCACATGCCTGGTGCCATCAATCCCACCAAAAACCCTAGCCTCCACATGACATCAATGCTTAGAAGGTGACATCTTAGGCCTCCAAAGGCCATCATCCAAGTACAAAGGAATATGATTTCATCCTCTAGTATTTTCAAGGTGCCTCAAAGGAAATTTTCATCACCTCATGTGCAAAAGAGCTTTGAGTTCATCTCCCTATCCCGTGGGGTATGGTGTCCATCCTTGGGGTCTTCAATCCCCCATGAAGGTCAAAATGGCACAAATCCTCCATGGAATGACTCTTCACCTGGAAAGGTCTTGCAAAGACAAACAAGTACACCTTCCAAGGGTCCACAAGTCACGTGTATCATGATAAGTAAGTCATATTTAATAAAATAACCACCCGCACATGTGCATTAAATCCCGCCTTTTCAAACTAAACAAATGCTTAAAAACCTTATAAAATTTGCCAAATTTAAGTATGGGATGGTTGTCATGGTGCTCTTGCATAGATAAATCCACAATTCAAGGAGTGTTTCCCAAGAAGAACCTCTCTAGGTCATTCAAATGAGTATAAGGTGGATGGGGGTATAAATTTTGGGCATGGGATTCTTGATATATTAAGGGTTCATATTGTCTCATTTATGGGTGCCTTGTAGAGGGTGTGTTGCATCCCTCGTTTGCAATGCAACTTTTTCCAAGCCCTTTATGTTGTTAATTTATTATGGTCCAAAACATTGAGTGCTATGTGCAATGGAAAGTAAGGAGCACGACAATTTGAATTGAAGTTAGGAACACATTGAGTGTCATGTACAAGGAAATTAAAAGACAACGCAATTATGTGTTTTCATTTTTTAAAGGTCCTTGATTTTTATGGAGAAGTGTTGCATTTATCTCAAGACCTTAGGGAGATCATCTAGAGGGATCAATTATGGCTTTTATATTTTTCCAGCCACAAAACCTCTAGGCCTTTAGCCCCTTCTTCCCATGCAATGAGGTACAAGCCCTTCTTGAGGTTAATAAGCTTGAAAACCCAATAGATGAGGAAATGAAAGGGAAGAAGTGTGGAAAGTGGTAAGTATGTGAAGGAATGATACGATGACCCTTCAAGGAGACTACCTAGTAGCACCCTTTTCCAAAGGGTGGCCCACTTACTAGGAAACCATGTCAATCACCAAGGTGAAATGAGGAAAAAGGTATAATTTAAGGGAAAACATTTTTATAATCAAGAAATGACTCTTTACAACATACTCAAATGCTTCAATTATTAAAATGAAACTTACCATGACACTAAACTTGTTACCTCATGAAACAAGACATGTTGTCCTTTCTAGGCCATACTGGTGTGGTGGACATTGCTACTATTGATGAATGGTGATGTGTGGTGAAAAGAGAAGATATGTCTGCTCATCGTGCTCTCGGCACTCCATGTCCTCAACCTAGGGGCCTCAAGACATCATCTCCTTAGTTACCCCTAGCCTGGGGGGATAACAGTCCTGAGGGAAATAGTGAAAGAAAGAAACTCTTCAATAGTAAGTATGATAGTGGTATGAATTTGGGTCTACTTCATGGCTTATGGTGTAATTAAATCCATTTCTATGAGCGCCTTTGTAGAGGGAGTGCTTGTTGCTTGAGATACCCTTTCCTCGGTACCTTTTGCATTTCAAACCCATTAATTTCCTTTTGATACCCATTTTTGTTTTGCAAGTCCCCTTTACAAGTTTCAAGCCTTATTCTTTCATTTTCTTACTGAGCTATGGTCTTGTTATGATAGTGCATTCAATGCATTAGGACAAGGAGTGATTACCATTAGAGGGGCAGAGCTCAAGATAGCATGTGGATTTTCTAGGTGGCCTTTATCATTTTTTACATGGGATATACATATATAGAAGCTACATCAATCTATGTGCCTTCAACCCCCTCTTCTCATGAGAGAACGGACTATGACCCATTACCAAAGTTTCGTACACTGTGAGAGGCTACGAGATGGAAATTGTTAAGTATGGTGGGGAATATAGAATTACGCTCGTGAGGGCCCCCCAATAGTACCCATTTTCCCTGGGTGGTTAGAATAGTGGACTAGCGCACAGAATCTAACCACCAAGGTGAAAAAAGACAACAAACACAACTTCCCAAGCCAGTAATTCATTATCCAACTTCAACCAATGATCCTCATCCACATGCCCAGTAAATCAAGCAAAACACTTCGCATGAAAGAAGGACTAACATACCTCATGGTGATGCTAGCTTACCATCTCCCATACACTGAGTTGTTTGGATGTGATGAGCCTTGGTTGATATGTAGTTTTAGAGGCAATCTGAGGGGGGTTGTTGGGATTCCATATGTGGACATGTTGATCACATCATGGTTGGGATCATTGTCTCCATTGTGTGCCATGAGACATGATATCCTCTAGTTACCCCTAGGCATGGCAGGGTAACAAGCCCTACAAGGGTGTTTTGATCAGTATGCTTGATTTTCTCACATTGAGAATCAACGCCAAGATTCCTATTAATGAACGATCCTAAAGAATATTGACTTAGGATGGATTGATCCATCTACAATTCAACAATATTATGTAACATTTTAAAGTTTTTTTGAGTTTCTTTAACTACTTCAAGGGTGGTGACATGTATGGACATACTCAAAATCATTAAATCTATTTATATAATATATAAAATATTTTATAATTAAAAACTAATAATTAGGACACCATGGTGATGCCCTTTCATGCTGGCTCACCTTTGTGACGCTATATAGATCCAATTGTGGATTGTAATCATCATTCACCATATAAATATTTATATATTTTATGATCCTTATGAATTATTCTAAGTTTTATTTTTTAGTTGCAATGATTTTGCATAACAATGGTTTGGTTGTTACAATGACTCATCTTTGAGCTCAAAAATGCCTTAAATGGATCTTATTGGAGTTGTCATGATTTATGATGGGGTTTTCATGGCCAACATAAGCCATGTAGATTAACATGATAGGGAATAATAGTGAAAATGATACAGATAGATCACACACAAGCTATTTTATACAAATGTTGTCGTATTTTGGTCTAGATTGTATTGTTATGATGCTAAGAATCAATGTTTTCTCCTTGCTTCTTACTTGATTAATAGTTGCAAACTTCTTTTTCAGGAAAAAAAAAACTTTATATTCCATAAAAGAATATACATATTATTGTCCAGATAGGATTGTTCACTGATTCTCGTCTAAAAGATACTCTAGACAATTAAAATTACTCTTCAACTACATAATCACTCCTATCAACCTTTTACTTAAAAAAACTTATACTAGTGATTCTTTCTGGGACTGGGTCTACCATATTTAAATATAATTATGTCCAGAAATTGATAAGAAATTGATACATTACCAAAAAAACAAATTGTAATATTTTGTTTAAAAAAGAAAGGATGACATTACCTTTAATATATTTGAGGATGACATCGCGTAGTATAGTCAATCCCACTTGTATGAATGTGAATCTATGCAGTGGATAGGGTTTTTATGCTTGCATATTTCTAGACCATAAATCATCCCAGGAATAGCAGTAGCAAACCATCAATCAAGACGAAGGGGTTTTGGATTGGCTGGAATCTGATGGACACAGGGGAGGGGGTGAAAACCCCTTCATATAGAAATGGGGTGGCCAATGAAGAGAAAATATCACAAAGAAAATGGCCATACTTTGAAGCATCGCCACACCTCTCAGAGCAAATCATGCAAGAAGAGCAGCAATCTGGCAAGGCCATGGATGTTGAAGCAGAATCTTCCAACCCAAAAGAGACTCGCACCTGGGAGCCGGGAAAGTGCATTCTTCAATCAATCATAGCCTTGAGGTATGTAATAAGCTCAGTGAGGGTTGGAGAGAATACCCAATTTATGAGAGAACATCCTTTGATAGGAAAATGCATGGGCCTCTAACCCTTTGAAAGAGATCTCATGCGTTGGATAAAGACATGGTGGAACCCTAAGGGTCACTATGAACTTAATCTGAGCTCAAAGGGGTTTTTCACAATCATCCTCTACAATCTTGAGGATAAAGACTGTATCTTCAAAAATGGCTTGTATTTGTTTAACTCAGCAAGACTATATCTATGTTTCTAGACAAATTGCTTCGTCTCGGAAAAAGAGGAATTTACATTCGCACATGTTTGGATTCAACTCTATTCCCTTCCTTGGGAATTTTGGTTGGATAAAATTCT